>BJBW01014943.1:0-98796 GCA_004320125.1 Scolopax mira
GTGTAATCTAAATCTGCTCTTCTCCAGTTTATACCCATTAGCCCTTGTTCTGTCGTTGCCAGCCTTTGTGAACAGACTCTCCCCAGCTTTCCTGTAGGCCCCCCTCAGGTACTGGAAGGCTGCTATTAGATCTCCCCGGAGCCTCCTCTTCTCCAGGCTGAACAACCCCTAATCATTTTTGTGGCCCTCCTCTGGACCCATTCCATCAGGTCTATGTCCTTCTTATATTGAGGGCTCCAGACCCGCACACAGTGCTCCAGATGAGGTCTCACCAGACAGAGTAAGGTGGGAGAATCACTTCTCTGGACCTGCTGGCAACACTTCTTTTGATGCAGCCCAGGATGCGATTGGCCTTCTGGGCTGCAAGTGGCCACTGCCTGCTCATGTCCAGCTTCTCGTCCATCAGCACTTCCTCATCTTCACTGTCAACCATGAAGAATTCTGGAGAGGATGGGCTGGCACAGCTAAGTATTTGGAAGCTTAGGGGCCATAAAACTGCCTCTGGGAGAGCCCGGGGGAGATTGCTGCAAAAAAGCCTCCAGAAGCTTTTATGCACCAGTGCCACTTTTCTCTTCCACGGGGTGGCAGTTTCTCTCTCTGTCTTTCCTGGGGTTCTCTGTGAACTGGGCCGAAGCCCTGGCCATCCCGAGCTGTCAGGAACACCACGGTCCTGCTCTGACCTCCCCTCACATTGAGCAGTGCAGTCCCCATGCCGAGCACAGCATCCCAGGGATTACCTTTTTGGCACACGGCTGCTGCTGAAGTGCACTGCTGAGAACAGAAGCTTTGACCTCTGTTCCCTTTATAACTTTCCATTTGATAGAATTTAATTTTATTTTGCAGTGTGCAGAAGTACAGGGTATTTAAATAAAGGTTGTGAGTGTTTGCAAAGTCCTGTACAGTGAGCTGTGCCCCAACACCTGAGCTCTCATTTCAAGGTAGATCTATTATCAGACATGAAACTGGAAATACCAGCCCTCATTTGATGGGCTTTTCTTTGGTAGAGGAACAAAGGTACTGAACACCTGTAGCTGATATTCATTGCTATTTTTATATCAAAGCTTCCTTATCTACCTGGCAAGTGATTCCGGGATTTTCTCTCCCTCGTAGGTGCCCCTGCAATGTGTTTGTTGTAATCCCTCACATATCCTCATCACACTTTTTGCTCCCCATTAATAAGAAATGAAAAAGTCAGATTGCATTAGTTCTCTTATCTTAGCCAGCTCTTTTCAGAATTTCTCCTAAAAAAGTGAAATGCTCGCTTTTCACTTGGCTTTTTTATTTCCCTTTCCTATGAGCTTTTCTACTCCACTCTGTGCTGACTGAATCCCTGCTCTGTGACCTGCACTGACTCCCTCCAAAGCTTTTAGCTAAATGATTAAATACGCTATTGTGAGCTTTCATATGTGTATGCATACCTAAGCATTATTCTTATATGTATAACTATATTACTGCTTAGTTTTTAATCCTTTTCTTCCAGTTACTTCTTCCTCCCTCCCCACCTTTTTGTGCAAATGGGTTTGCTTTATCTGTCCCAGCAGATGATGTGAGCTGTGACCATCTCTCGTTAGCAGTTCTGCCAATATCTACTGGCCACAGTCAGATCTATTCTGCTTTCCTGCAAAGGCCAGCTCTGATGCTTCGTTTTGGCTCTGCTGTTAAAAATTATCTCAAATGCTGATGACTTCAAACTCATGAGAAACAGAGATAGGCTGAAACTGTGATATTCGGATTTGGACTCATATTTTAAGTCCTACAGAGTTCAGGCTATCTTGAATTTAGGTAACTCCCATTTCTAATGATCAGGAAGCTCAGAAACATTTAGTTTGGAATCAGCTTCTTTTTTAAGAAACAGCTTTATTTCCAATGGACCATTTATCAATCTCTGAAAACATGCTACCAAAGGGGAAGATAGCACCTTTGCTGCAGCTGGATGGGTCAGGCACATCCCCGGCATGCCAGGGTCTCCTGTGGGAGGAAGGTAGGTCATGCAGGTACAGAGGGAGCAGTGATGGCCCTGCCTCATCTGGGTGAATGTCCTAAAAGGTCTCTGAAACACCTCAGGATTCATTGCTCTATCATGCCATGTATACCAGGGAATTTGGGTAAGGTGTTGATGGACAATATTATGGGATGGCTACGATAGCTGGCAGTCTTCTTGCTTACAGTGCTGCTCTTTGAGTCATATTTTACAAGCCCAAAAGCAAATGTAATGCTGTAAACCCCATCATCTATATAAAAAGGCTGTCATATAGTAGAAAAAGAACAGCCAATCTCCCTCCTCCTGAGGCAATTCCATTATTCACCAATCTATAGGTGCCTGAGATGCCAAAAGGTAATGGGGTGAAGATGCAAAGGGCCTCAGCCAAGTGTGAGAGCTCCAGGAGACCCAGAGGACATGGAGGTACTACTCAGAGCATGAACTGAATATCCTTTCGTCTGCTGGCGTTGGCAAGTGTAAAAGGCACCTTGACAGCCATAAGCCTTTAAGTCAGTGCTTCCAATTTCCTGAAACAATTCCTCTAAAATGGAGGGTTCTTGAGTTCCTTTTTATGAGCTCTGTTATCAGTTCTTATGTGGGTATGTTCCCTGCTCTTCGTGAGCAGGAAAGGGCAAGAATAGGAGCCAAACTGCTCCTTAGTGGATTTTTACATCAACTTTCTGCCTGTTCACATTCAGGTCTTCTTTTTTTAAAAAAATTTTTTTTGCTAGGGCTTACACTCAGCAATTCTCTCCTCCATTGCTGACGCTTTGGCATAGCCTCCAGCCTCCTGCAGTGAATCGTGTCTGATGCGGCTTTGATCCACGATACGTCTCCTATCTCGCTTCAGTTGCTTTCCATTTTCTTTTAAATGGCAAGTCAATAACCACCATTCCTGGAAGGATTTTCTTTTATATGTATGCTAAAAGTATGCTGTTAACCAGGGACTTCTGCCCACATGTGCTGTGAAAGACGATGCAAAGGGGGACAGTGCTTGCAGCGTGCTGGAAATTTTCTCCACCTTTTCAAGCTCTGCAGGGATTTGTTGCCTCGGAGGGATGATGGTGCTGCCTAATGCTAGACTCTATGTTGGCTTGGAGGGGTGCGTGTGTGTTCTGATGTGTCTGCATGTAAAGAAAGATGCTAACCTTACTTTAGCAGCTGTCTAGGAAGAAATCCAGCTCCTTTCAACGAGCCTTAACTTCCATCAGCTCCTTTTTATATAAAACAAGATGCAGATAGGGGAATGGCAAGAACGTAGCCTGCTGCTTTGTCCTCTCAGTGCCAGGAGGGGCCAGAAAGCATTGAACAGGGAAGAGGGCTGATGATCAGTGAGCCATGGCTTACTCCCACCTTGCCACCCTATGCCACCCAGCCCTTCCTCTGCTCCTGTCATGGTCAGAGGGCTCTGTTCTGTGGAGTTGGCAGCAGATCTTCTCCTGGGAGGAAAGGCTGAGGAGTCCTTGCTCTCCCCAAGCACTATAACTGCAGAGTTTGGGTTTTGTCTTTTTTTTTTTTTCCCTCCATATGCAACTTCCACTTTTGTGCATTAGCTGGGAGAACATGATTATATGATTTTTCTGATCGTGCTGCTATGCTTATATATGTTATCTACATTCTGACCTTCATTTCTAAACATTATCTATGTAGATTGTACCTCCATTACGGTTTTAGTAGTCGCTGTAAGTTGCCTAAGCATGTAATCTCATTTAAGTCCCCTCCACTAATCTATGTATACTGCTTCTAAAGACACTATTGCTGTCTTTTAATGTATCATAAAATTGCATTTATATTAAAATGGAAATTTAAATTTTGTTCTAAACACCTTTGCAGGTGTTAAAATTGGTGTTTTAAATACCAGTTCAGCAAGTATTGGAAAGTCTGCCATTCCTAAACAGCATGTTATGAGATTTGTGAGCCACATGCAGGGATTTATGGGGGATGCGTGGTGTATCTGAGTGTGTGTAAAATTATGAGATAGACTTTGGGCAGTTTTTCCTTTTTACTGCATGTACCCACAAATACCTTGCTATCCTGTCGCTGCCTTTGACAGTTGCACCTAGTAACTCACTGAGTGAAAGCTGATGCTGTTGAGAGAGAGAATTACAAGCTGGGGAATAGTATACACTCACGGGTGTAAGGATGCCTTCTGAGGATGGAAAATTTTTTATTCCCAGGACTTTCCTTTGTGTTTTCTCAGCTAGGAGCAGCTAGGGTTTAGTAAAGGCCCAATCTCCAGGTAATGGAGAGACTCACTCCCAGAGCTTGTGTTCCCTCTGTTTGTACAGAAAGAATAGCCAAAACAATTGGTTTGAAGGATTTAGGATTATTAATATTGTGCTGAGAATGCTAGGCCATTTCCTTCTCATCTAAACCTAAACACTGTCAGAAAATGGAAACATCTATAAGAACTAGAGAACAGGAACTTAAAGTGTTACCTTGTTTAGCTTCATGTCACTCTTCCCCAACAGAGAAGGAAGAGCCATATCATGGATGTGAACAAATTAAATGTCAAGTAAAGGGAGGAAATTATTGAATAAATACTTGTGTATGTACAGGAGAGGAAATCTTGTACAACTTTTTTATGACATTTCCTTACTCTTGGGATGAATTTAAAATAACAAGTAGTAATTCCTTCTTGGGCTTTCCATTAATAATGATTTAGCGTAGCAGGGAGTGTAGCAATAAGACAAGACATAATGATTTTAAACTGAATGAAGGGAGATTTAGATTAGATATTAGGAAGAAATTCTTTACTGTGAGGGTGGTGAGACACTGGAACAGGTTGTCCAGAGAAGCTGTGGATGCCCCATCCCTGGAGGTGTTCAAGGTTGGATGGGGCTTTTAGTTACGTGGTCTAGTGGAAGGAGTCCCTGTCCATGGCAGGGGGAGTTGAACCAGATGACCTTTAATGTCCCTTCCGACCCAAACCATTCTATGATTCTGTGAATTCAGCAGTACTTTGCTCTTTGCCATATAATCCTTCCTCTTAATGACTGGTGGCTGAAGACTGGTCACAGTTGGTGAGTTGGCTTTTTGCCATTCAGATGTGTGTCAGGCATCACAATTGGACTTTTGTAAATAGGATGCAACCATATCCAAAGTGTGGTGTTTAACTGCCAGGGGCATCTTACACTTTGTACCTAACAGCACAGGCTGGAAAGCTGGGAGAATGCTTTTTTTGTCTCATTGCAGAGATATGAACAAAATTGGATAGGGAAGATGTAGACTACAAGACATGAAGGCTGGATTTATCCAATAATATTTAACTGCCTGATTTTTAACTGTGCTATGCAGCTTACAAATTTATGACAGGAAAAACAAAACCAAACAAACAAAAATGAAAAAAAGAAATTTAACACAACCATCACTTTATTTCAAAAAACAAATGCTTATTTTAAACTGTTAAATTGAACTGGTCCCTGGAAATATATTGGTTGCCATCTGCTCTGCTTTTTACATTTCTTAGCTTGACATTTTACATTTGACATAGTCAATGCACAAATAGGTTGCACATGTTTATTCATTTTATCCTGTGAACACAGCGACAGAGTTGATAAAAAAACATTCTGGTATTGACATGAAATTAGCTCACCAAGCATAATCTCTTTTGGAGGCTGAATCAAGTAATCTAATTAATGGCACACTCCTAAAGTAAGTACTAGACACCAACAGCACCGATCAGTGGGGACAAAAAAAGGTGTTTGTGTATTTCTTGCAACACAGTTAAACATTTTGCAAAGTAGTATGACAGAAATAGCATAGCTAGTATTGGTTGCAATTGTCATAGTCCTGTGTCACTGGCATCACAATTTTTCTTATTATAAAAATAAATGCAAAGAAAAGCTATGTATTCCTGTGATGACTGTGATATTCTATCACTGCCACAAGAATATGAATCTTGTTAGAAGAATGAGATGGGGACCTGCCTTGAGTTTATTAACTGCATGATGGTAAAGCAATCCTGTTCATAACATATTGCACCTCTTTCTGCTTACCACTTCAATATATTTGTGCTGTTGGACAGTTTGTAAGCAAATCTGCTGTTACACTTTAGTGAGTTATGCAACCAATCTTGTATGAAACAATGTTTTACAAGAACCTTGCAGGAAGCAGTGAATATATTTTTAACACTGTAAATATAAGGAGCACGGTGTTCAAGTCCACAGTGAAATATAAAGGAAGGATAATCAGTGGCACCCATCTTTGGTATTTGTCTATATTTTTGGCCATCATTAATTGAAGCATGTTCTTTTATCTTCTGGACTTTCTGTATAATTTCAAATTAAGTACATATGTGTTTTGTTATCATTCAAATTAAGAAAATCACAAACTGACTTTGATCAAAGAATAATAACATTCTAATGATGTCTCAAGCTTTTAGTCAATTTTCTCAAATTAATCTATAACTTAAACAGATGAGGTTAAAAAAGCCTAAATGTTTTGGTTACAAGAGGCTGGATGTTGTGAAATATTTTCTATTGAAACATACCCACATGTTTAATTGGAATATTTATTGGCTTTTTCAAGCTGCAAAATCAGGTTTTCTGTAAAGAATGTTATAGTTCATTTGGAAATAAATCTTGGGAAAGTTGATGAGATGCCTACACGCTATCTTAGAAAATGAAAAAGGAGTCTTTGAAAATATTCAAATGTTAATCTTTCATACAAAACTGTTTTTCATCAGTTTGTGTCCTGTCTCCTGTCTTCTTTTCCTTCTCTTTTACAGGGGTAATGATAGAAGATCTCCATAATATGATTCTGTATACAGTTAAAACCAGATAGCTATATGATAACTTTAACATTCACAATTTATTTCTCACTCCTGTGTGATACATAAAAGAGTTGGCTTCCTGTTTTCATTAATTACCCAGTCATTTCCAACTGTTAATTAGCTAGTGTGATCAAATGATTTCTCTAACTTTATTTTAAGGCATTGATCAGCATAATTTTGAAGTCAGAAGTCATACCTTGTTCTGCAGGAACCCTACAGATGAATGCTGAAGTAATTGGCTCCCTCAGAGATAATCCCTGTAATCACGTAAATCAATAACAACATCACGAGTCCCTGTTAACAAGAAAAGAGCACAATTGGCCAAGTTAGCTCCTTGCTAGATTGAGGTAGTAAAAGAAATACCATCATTCAAAAAGGTCCTCCTGAAACATGTGTCTAGAAGGAAAGACCTGGGAATATTTTGCCTCCTGCAGATCCCAAGTGCCTTTATCTTCAGGGAAAAAATGAAGCCTCAGAGGCTGACTGACCTGCTTGTACTGGTGTTGTAGCTATTCCTTACTGCAGGGCAATCTCCTGAATTGCTCTGAGCAGATATGCTCTGCAGGGTGGTGAGCTCATATTACTTAAGAGAAAGATGGGATGTTCTTTGTCAGCCCGAGTGAGGAAAGAAGTACATAAAAGAAAGGCTAAAGACCATCATCCTGTGATTCAGAAAGCTGCTGTGAATCCCTGGGCACAGCTACACTGTATGACAGAGGGTGGTGAAAAATGCCCACTCTGGCAGGAGGGTTTGCAGCTGGGTGGGTGGACATGTGTACCTGGATCTAGAAGAACTACTCTCTCTTTCACTCTTGAGCTGAAGGTCTCCTGCAGTACTTCTGGTACACGTGGTCCAAGGCGGGCAACGTAACTGGGGAGCAGCCCTCATAATTTGCTTTTCACTCTTCACACCCTGAGGGGCCAGAGCATTGGGTGGTATTGCACACGTGGGTGATGTGGGGCTCTCCTTGGTTCTATAGTACACCTTAGACCTGTGCTCCTGTAAAACACAGAGCCTTAGATCCCCGGAGGTCTGTGAATTCTTTGTGTGTGTGTGTGTGTTTCACAACAAATAATTGAGACAATAAAATTTATTTCTAAGATGTTTACATTCGGTATTCAGCTAGAGGCTGGACTACCATTATTTTTTTTTTTAGAGAATGACACAGTGATAAAAACTGAAAACATGTTAGAAAAAAAGCAACGCAGCATTAAACTCTTTTGAGCTTCCTCTTGTTTTGGATCTTGCTGATGGGCATCTTAGTCCCTGTGACTTATTACTCTGCCAGTAAAGGCAATCAGGGTGATTCTGGCTCCTTCCCAGCTGGAGACTGGACTGGAGACAGGCTGCAGACAGCTCCTGGCCAGCCATGGATGTGAGAGCCAGAAGTCTGTGCTCTGCTCCTGAGTCCTGGAATGTCCATTAGAGTGTCTGAAGTGAGTGGGCTTGCAAAGTGTTTTGGGAAGGAGTCATTGAAAAGAGCAGGGCAATCAGTTTTCAAAGGATTGTGTTTCGTGACTTGGGAAGTTTCTTACTACTTTTGACAATTGGGTCATGAAGTTTTAGCTTCTTTTCTTTTAAAAGTAACAGAGGAAGAGTTAAACTATGCTATAAATTGAAACAAAGAACAGGTCTACAGGCTCTTTGTAGGATAGGAATTACTGTTGTGCATGGAGTAGAATGCACTCTACATTCCTTTTTCTCATTACATAAGCCTTCAGTGATGAACAGACATATGTCCTTAAAATATTGCATTTGCCTCAGTAAAGCTGGATGTAGCAATACCAGAAATATATACTGCAGGCTGTTGAAGAGATTCTTCATTGAAACTGACAGTCATATTGGGAACCAGCTGTTGGCTGTAGGTAGATCATTTTAAAGTCTTTTTTAAAAAGCTAAAGGATAATTCTAAATTTCTATAGCACAAGTCAAGATAATTCCCTGAGTAGAATAACCAAGAAAATTGCACAGGTTCTTGACAGGGTACTACCAGATGTAATACAGCTTTTGTCTGTGATCCCTAGTACTAGAGAATTAAAGGAAGTGTAATGAATTCCAAGTTGTGGGTATTGTAATCAGTACGGGTTGTGAAAGAAAAAAAAGTATATAGAGTATGTTTAGTTACACTCTCTGGAAATAGTAAAACCTCTGTGGTTTATGTCTGCCTATAAAGATGCTCTATTCCAGCTGGCCATCGTAATGATAAAATACATTCTATGGGATCATGGGCGAGTTTTCCCGGTGTGTTGAGCAAATCTCTCTGAGCCTCTACTTTATAGATACAGTTGTATTTATCTACCTAAAAGGTTGTTCGGAGACTTTGAGGTCTTTGCATGAAACTCTTTGTTGTAGAAAACTGATATATTATTATGTGAGCTAAGAATGAAACCTAACTTCCAACTCCCTGGGTATTACTAGCTGGGGGAGCTTTACCCAGGTGAATGACATTGAAGTGATGTGAATGCAAATTAGCTGATAGAGTACTCAACTACCAGCTTTGTAGTTTGAGAATGATTTAAACCAGTAAAGTGCCAGCTTCCCCTGTTCCAGTCAGTTTAATGAGAAAGCTGAAGCTGCTCTCCGTCTTTCAGGTAAGCCAGTGTATATAGGCTTGTGTATTTCAACTAACAACTGTTCACAGCTTGGAAAATAAAAATAGGGTACCCCAGATTTTGTGTGAAACATATTCCATGGTTTTTGCCTCAATAATTGAAAAGAAATTACTTGATGGTAGAATCAATAAAAATGAAACTGTATATTGCTGATAATTATTGACATACTGGATAGTTTTGCACAAGGCACTTGAACAAAACTGTAACTCTTGTATTACACTGTCATGTAAAGAATCAGGGTTGGATTGTATTTTAGAATTATCATTATTTAAAATATCAATAACAAAACTCAGTAGCAATTACAGATGTTAGAGACAAAACAGAGATGATGCAAAAAAACCCCCAAAACCCATGAATTTGATTTTTCCATGAGGGACTCTGATCTCCTGCTTGCTCTGAGTAGCAGGGCTTTTTTTCTGTTCTTGTATACCCTATCAAGGGTGTGCAGTCAGCAGTGCTATTGTATATTTGATACTATATTATGGATGCATATGTAACACAGAGCTGAAATAAATATAGGAAGTACATACCTCAAAGTATGTACTTTGTTCTTCTTATTCTTAATCACATTTCTGGAGCATTTGATTCACTAATACAAATACTAAAGACTTTTATTTTCCTAAAATAACTCTTTGAATAGCCTTCCCTAGCTCCCAAGTCATTTATCCCAACTCTTGGTGTCTCTGTCCCATGTTCATACCTCATGGAAATAAAACAGTGTGACCATCCAGTACAAGTAGCAGGAACTGTAGCTGTCTGATCCATGCTCTGTGTGTGTGTGGACAGCAGTGCTTTCCAAAGGCCAGGATTTCTCAAAATATTACACGTGACAGCAAGCCTAGAGAGGCACATAAACACCTAGTTGGTAGATGGTTTGAGACTTGCTGGGCCTTACAGCATTGCCCACAAAATTACCTCTGTGCTGAAACCGAGGACCCTGAGCAGCTCTTCAGCGTCAAGAGTTGCCTCTCTAGTTTTTAAGAGCATCCAAAGTGTGTCCTAACAGTGCTTCAATAGTGACAGAACCCAAAATAATTGAACTCCCCCCACCCCCTGCACACAAATTGCCCCACGCTGACTGTGAATTACGGAGCAGGAGATATGAGTACAGTACTTCAAGGTGAAGGGAATTTTGCTTGCTTTTTTTTTTATTTGGAAACAAGAATGTAAAAATGCTAGTGGCCATAGTTACATACTGCCTACGTCTGCCCCAATAGGTCCCTGTGCTGGTTCTGGCTGGAGTAGAGTTAATTTCTTCATAGTAGGTAGTATGGGGTTATGCTTTGGATTTCTGCTGGAAACAGGGTTGATAATTCAGGGGTATTTTAATTATCACTGAGTCAAGGCTTTTTCTGCTCCTCACACCACCCCACCAGCGAGTAGACTGGAGGCCCACAAAAAATTGGGAGGAGCCACAGCCAGGACAGCTGATCCCAGCTGACCAAAGGGATATTCCATACCATATGACATCACGTTCAGCAATAAATTAGGGGGAAGAGTGGTCAGAGGCTACTGTTCAGTAACTAGCACCGCTCAGTTGGTGGTGCTTTCATTTGCATCACTTGACTTTCTTGGGTTTTGTTTCTCCCTCTTTGTTATTTTCCTTTTTTTCATTACAATTTATTACTTTATTATTATTGGTTATTTTATTTCAATTATTAAACTGTTCTTATCTCAACCCACAAGTTTTCTCGCTTCCAGCCTTCCAGTTCTCCTCCCTCAGATCTGCTGGGGGAAGGAGAGAACAAATGACTGTGTGGTGCTTAGTTCCCAGAGATTTTTAGAGACTTTTTTAAAAATCTAACTTTTTTTTTTTTTTTGGCTGAGCCCCTATAAACTATCAATCCCCTGTTCTCCTATCTGATGCCTGTAGGAGAGAGGGGAGATTAGGGCTAAGCCATTTCCATGGAGCTCTTCTTCTGTCGCCCCCCACCTTGGTGCTTATTAGCAGCTGCAACCACAGAGCCCCATCAGGGAACACCACTGAGCTCAAGCACCCGGGTCCTCTGAGCACAGTTGGTTGTGGTGTGTGCAAGGATGGCATTGTTTCCTCTCACTGAGGCATGTATCTTCAAATTTGATGGCAGATTTTAAGAAAAAAAAATATAATTGGGGGAAAATGACTCTGAAGTGGAAGTATGTGCATAAAGATCAGTTAATGAATAAGTGTGCACGTGGGTCAGCAGATGTTAGCAGGTCATTGCTGGTGACAATTGTATTGTTCTGTCTGAACACGCCATGTTTGCAATTCATTTCTGTTGGTTTAAAATAGATGTATAAAGAATAGAAAGTCTCAGCCACTCTTAGCAGACTTGCAATGCTTTGTTATCACTCTTTTATCCTGGGACTGCTATTTCATCCTATAACAGGCAAGAGGCATCACACTGCAACCAGGAGAAATAAAAAAACCTCCAAACAGTTATGTGAACTCAGAGTATTTCCAGTGCTCCATTTCCACTCGTCCCCTAGCTTTATTCCTCTAAAGATAGCTTTAAAAAGCAGTCATTAATTTCAAGCTAAAATGTCTTGGAAATGAACAAGTATTATAGTTATTCTGCTATTCTTATAGCAGTTGGATCCTGCACTAAATATTCCTTCAGAAACCCCATGGGTTAGATGAAGTTAGGGTCAGCACACCATTTTCTTGCTACTTCCTTGAGAAGATAATCTCCTCAAGACCATTATAGGACCACGCTGCAAGTTGCTTATTCAAAACACTTTACAAATCTCTTAGTCAAGTTTTTGGACAAAGAGCAGCTGAGTTTTGCTTTGCTCCCTACCATTCAAAGTGTGAGACTGCAGCGACATAGGGAGGGAGACGAGTCCCTTCGTTCCCAGAAGTGAGTGGGCAGCCTATGGGAGACACCACCCTGGTTTCCAGCACAAGACTTGATCTTCAAAGCCCTTACAGGAAGTTACTTGAGCTGGTGGCACTGGAATATAAGAGAGTTTAAAACTTATTCCAGGTTATTTGCCCTACCCAGTGGTAGGCAGTGATTTGTACGCAGACATAGAAGATCATTGCTCTATAGATTTAATGAGATCTTGTTATTTTACTACATCCTAAATCAAATCAATCAGCTTTTTAACTTTTCAATTGGAGGTGAGATGGCCTAAATCTTAAGGGACTAAGTACTGAAAAATTTTCTCCAACTAAGCCCACTGACCAAAAACAGTTAGAGAATTGTTTGTCTAAGCAAATACTAGTCTTATTGTTAGCAAGTTTGTTTATTTAGCTAGGCTTTCTCATAGAAGTCTAATGTTTATACATGACTAAGACACAGTATCCTCAGAATAAAAATAACTCCATATTTTGGAAGAATAAATTAAGAACTATGGTACAGTATAATAAAAGTTGTCTTCATTTGCATGTGCTAATTAATTTCTACTTTATCCCATCAACATTTGGGAGTAGTGGCCTTATTAGCAGGAATGAATTTGCTTATAGTCTGAAACTAAACACTGAACAAACTCAGTGAAGGTCACCCTTTTTCCTTTTAATTATCAAGGTTAATTACAAAATTAATTAGGTCTATTTGTAACTTTTATTAGGAGAATTTACCTTCTTTTGGCTTTGATACAGAATCTGTATCCACAGAAAGATATTGCCTTCTGTACTAAGCTCAGTAGTTTTGTGACACCTTTCTTAAAAACATTTCCGGGTTTTTGCTACTCAGGTGATGTCAAATTGTTGAACCCAAAGTGGACAGTGTATTTTTTTTAATCGTGTCATATTCCTTTTCCCAGTCTAATTCAATAATGAAATCTAGTTTTATAAAATAGTTTAACAATTTAACAGAAAAAGATTAATTATAATTGTAACTGACAGCACATGAAAAGAATACAAATTATTTTTTAGAGTCTAGACCATCAACATCAGTCATCAGTAGAATATTACCTTTATTTCTGGTAATGTTTGATAGCCTTGCTTTTTCCTATAATTATCATAAATAATTGTTCTTCGTGTCTTCTAAATAAAACAAGAAGTAGCTGAGGTCATGTATTTTGCTTAAATTCTCTACCTCTGTCTGGCGCATATTGAAAGTGTTACTATGGCTTGATCCCAAATGACGTTAAGGCCCCAACATCATAGATGTGCACAGGCTAAGCGCAGACATTCTCCTCAAGATCTTGCAGTCTAAATAAACAGGGTTAATTGGCAAATGCAGAAAGGTCTGGAGAACAAATAATTATCCCATTTACTGGTGGGTAACAGAAATTTTAATTGATTTGCCCTCTGTGACAAATCTGTGCCTGGATCAAGAATTTAATCTTAGTCTGAAATTCACTGCCTTAATGAGAAGAACATCTTATTTCAGCTGTAATATGACCCTTTCCTGATTAAATGGACTGAGAAAGCATTAGTAGTTAACTTCTGCAACCTTCTGCCTCTTAGCAATTAACAGAGGGACTAACTCAGCAAGGTAGGGAAGGCTTTCTGGGTGGTAGCAGACATTTCTCTTTCCTTTCATGGTTGAGGAGTGTGAGATTTTGGCCACAGTAAATGAAAAAATTTTGATGTGTTGTCCACTTAAATGCAAGAAATTAAAGTGTTGGATCAAATAGGCAAGGATTGATAGTTGTTTGCATCCAGATCATAAAAGGTAATTAAGCAGCTGACCTTTCTTTGGAGGGCATAAAGACATCCTGAAGTGACAGCTTCTAAACAAAATTCCTGGTTGGTCTCCATGTTTGGAGACCTGATTTGGTTTCTCTGCTCACAAATTATTTCATTTCATTATTATTTCAGACAGTCTCTTCCTCTCCATATTTTATCTCTTCATATTTTCAAAATATTTAGATTGTCTCTAACAGCAATACATCCATAGGGCAGGTGCTAACCCTATCTCCCTTCCTCTTCTGTGCAGATCCATTCTGCTGGGCCTGACTGATCTTTTACTGCAGTCACAGTCATCAACCTGAAAGGAGTATGTTCCACTTCTCAATACTATACGTACCAGTCACCTCTCAGCTAGACTGTTTATGAGCATGATTATTAGCTCCCTAAATCAGAAACTAGTTCAAAGAAGAAAAATGGACTCTGTTGTCCTAAGTGCAACTGGGAGTACTTAATCTTCCAAAACCTGACTCATCTTCTACACAGGCCTTGTCAAGCTGCACCTTAGTAAATAGCTTCTCTTGTTTAATCTGTCATATCCACTATAGAAGCACAATGGTTTTTTTTCATTTTAGGCAGCTAGTATACTCATCAACTCAGTGCTTCTACATGAAGATCCATTTGACAGTAACCATGAACCCTTTCAGCGCAACAGAAGTCACTAAAATATTTAATATTGTCCCTTAGTAGGAAAGGCAGTCTAGAAGGCATAAGCATTCCTTCTGGGCTATTTGCTTAATAGAAGGTAGATCAAACTAAATATAGTTGCGTTTCTTATCTGAAGGCTATCGGGGATAGGGATGTTCCGTTATTGTAAATACCATATCAGCAAACTTTGCATTTTAAAATATGAAGCTTATATATATATATATGTATAAAATGACAAAAAAGGTTAAATAGAACTCTTAAAATTTCATTTTCATGTTTTCTTTTCTCATCAGCTTTTGCCATATGCAGAGAATTTTTTTTTTTAATTACGAGATCATCAAAGTCTTCTTCCGCACTCGAATTATCATATCTTAGCTAGTCTTTAGCTATTGAACAGTCTGTTTTTCCTCCGTCTGCTGGTTTGCTCCTTCTCATTATTTGCTGCCTTCCTGTTATCACTCTATATTTGCATTCCTGCGCCTTGCTATGGTTCATACCTCATACAACTGTCCTGTCTTCAACACATGAAAATCCATTTGGCTTCCTCCTTGTCTATTAGAAACTATATGTGGTACTTCTTTTCAGTAGTAGAAGCAGGAATGTAATAAAATTCAAATATTTGTTATGCCATCTGAGATGAAGACCAAATAGATACCTCCATGAATTTGCCCTTTATGTTTCATGGCTTTGGGTAGTAATGAAAGATAGAGCCAGTTGTTTTCTTTAGTGAGAGCAATAGTCAAGAATGTCATGGTCAGTGCAATGCAGCAAACTGACAGGTACTTGCTTGAATTTTTGTTGGGGAGTATCTCAGATCTACTTTTTTTCATACTCCGGCAACAGCCTGCATTATCTGTGCCTAAAACTCAAGTAATCTGCAGGTGTCACCTGGGGAATTCAAGCTGAAGGAAGCTACACATGGCTTTGGTCCTAATTGTTCTGCTGACCTATTTCCTTTTGCTGGTGGAGATTAGGGTACACTGGCACACCATGTAATCATAGGATTCTGCCTGTGCAGTACAATGTCTCAGAAAAGAAGCTTATGTTTTTCTTTTACGAGGTGAAATTTGTTTAAACATGTACAGTCCTGGCTTGTCAGCTCCCTGCTGCTGTGGCTTAACTTTTGTGCCTTGCCTTGTCCTCAGATGAGTCCTGGAGGTCACTTGCCTACACACCAAGCAAATGTTTTAAGTGTTTCTTAGCAGAATGGGAACTCTTCTGATAAAGGACTGTGTGACCCTTAAAAACATAGCTAGAGGTGATGAAATTGTAATATTTTCAGTCATTGCTCTATCCTCACACTGAGTATTTAGCAAGAGCTTTGAGGCTTGGAAATTAATCTTGCCAGGATAGACACGTTTTGCCATGTTCAAAATGCTTCTGAATGGGATAAGCAGAGCACTTCCAAAAGCATGCTAAAAAAACCCCAAAAAACCTCCACCAAAACAGCAAAAATTAACATTTACTGTTATTTACAGAATAGGTATATTCCATTTTCCTGTCTAGAGATATAGAGAGTCGTGATCACAGTAATACTGCTATGTGCTTATTGACAAGAGAAAAGGAGTCTCCAGCATCAATTTACAGTGACCAAAACAGGGAACAGATTGGGGGTTGATTGGGAGTGAAAATAAACAGGTAGCTTTGCTTAGCCATGGCTGGGCACCACTGAATTTCTCTGTGGATGGCTTACTCTGCAAACCTGACTGAATTTATGTGGGGGAGGTGGAGTTGTATGACCAACAGTACATTGGACACCACTGTGAATGAACACATTAAGTGTATAAACCTCCCAAACATAGTCAACTTATAATTTTTTTCCTTGCTGTGCCCACAGGGAGGTACATTTGAAGGGAAAGCCACTGAGAACTACCACTGTGCAGCTAGAGTGGTTTTTTTCTTTTTTTTTAAAAAACCCCACAAAACTGATTCATGTGGGCTGCAACTGGCCTGAAGGAATAGCCAACTAAATTTCCTTTCCCCCAGTGCAAATTCTGGATCAATGTAGCAGACAAACTACTACCCCAGTATCCTGCATTCGTTCTTTAGGCAGCTTGAAGCTCAAGTTTTCGTCAGGGTATGAAATAGGTGGTAGCAGATACTGCACTAGAACACCAGCCTTCCATCAATTCAGTCGCTCGTTTCCTCATTTATTCGATTTTGCTGAGAAATAATGACCCAAAAGCTCCGAAATAGCAATGAAAATTTCCTCTGTACAGTGAATATTCCCCATTCTTTTGAATACATATTTTAAAGTCAGACATTAATAGACTTTACTGTTTTTTCCCTAAATTACCATGTCTTAAAACCTGTAAGAATTTTTCTCCATATGAGATACACTGCAAAAATACAGGCATTTGCATGGCATTCAGTGTCTTCTTTACTGTCTCCTCTTGGCTGGCTGTCTTTAGCTGCTTTTCTTTATGACTACTAGAACATTCAGAGATTTTATCACTTCACTGTCAGTCTAAGAACTCTTTTTTTTTTTCCTCAGCTGAGAGTAACTGTGTGAAAATGGCTTTCCATCTGCTTTTATCAAAAAACTAAGCCCGATATCTTCCATAGGCTGGGACAGCAGCACATCAGGAACACAGGTGATCTCTCCTGGCTGGTAGGATGTACCTACCACTCCTCATTCTGTCATCCTCAGTGAAAGGGAGACTGTAGAAAACTCCACGAATACACAACTACAGCTTGTTAGGTTTTTGGGTTTTCTGTCTTGTTTTGTTTTGCTTTTTAAAAGAAAAAAAAATGCAGCCTTGTTTGAAGGAGCACCGTAAATCAAATGCAGAATGCTTGTCAATTAGCTGCCCTTGGAGTAGCACACAGTGATTTGCTTGTTTATTGGTATCATGCTAGTTTTGAGGAATCTTAACCAAGATGTAGACCTCAATTTGTGTACAAACACATTCAAGAAAGGAAGTTATATTGCTAATACACACAACATGAGTGAAAAGAAGCCTGGACAACCTGAGTCTATGGGTGGGAGAGGAGAAGGTGAAGTGACAAACCCAAAGTCACCCTGATCCTGTGGAAAGCTGGCTATAAGTGTAATCTAGATATGATGGTCAGACCCGTATGTGCATCTGCTGACAAGTTTGGGGAATAAAAATTAATGTACCTAATCTAAAAAGCATGAGCTTTCATCTGTCAAGGAGAACCAGCTGTCTTCAACAGGAAAGACAAACATGCCCCAAAATTCTTAATGGGCACACCAAGACAGAGGAATTGTAAAATATTTCTGACTAATTCACCCACCTATTGAGAAGAATTTGTATTCTGCAACAGAACCCAGGACAGTTTGTGCTACTTTCTTGTAATAAAGCACCATAAAGAAACAAATGGTAATTATGTGCACTTCCTTTATATGCAGCTGAGAGATACCTTTAAGTACTGTGACAGCTTGCTAATGTACTACTGTATTTGAATAAATACCTGAAGTAAATAGGTTTATGAAACCTCTCATAAACTGCCAGTTGGATAAGGGGCTATTATGAAAGCACCATAACTTGCTCACTTTTCTCTTTGTACAAGCTGCTCCTGACCAGATCTGTAGGTGACTGGGTGAAAAGAATGGAGGCAGACAAGGTGTTTCAAGGAAAAGGCAACTTTCATGATATGAATTCAGCTAGGCTAAATATGAAGACTGAATACCCCAAGGTAAATACCTGTGAGTTGCAATTTAGTTTTCAATAATTAATCTGGGACTAGTAAAACTATAATCTTGCTCATCAATTTTCTTGGATGTCATTTGGAGGCGATTCTTAAGCGCTATCTGCTGCTAAATCAAACATCAACATCTGAAAAGCCTTAACATTTAGTTTTACATGATTATGTGTTTTAAAATACACTGCTGTCAATTACAGGATAAGTTTAATAATTTAAAAGATATAATCCCAGGATTAAGCCTATGCCCTTTATTTGTAATGGTCTATACTACTTCTGAAGGCAAACAGAGCTGGCAAATTGCAGCCAGGCTACACTGTATTTTTGCTCTTACTCTCAAAGGAACCAGCACCGAACCGAGCACCTTCTGCATTTTGGGTTTTCTGGAGGTTCAAGAATGATCCCAGTCTGATTCTTCCCTCTGAATATCATAGCAATCTTAAAATTTCGTTTTTCAAAGTCTCATTTTTCTTCTGACAGAGTGACTGTGTTCCCATTTCATGGTAGCTTACAAGACAGATTGGTTTTTTGGAGCAGACTAAGTGGGACCACGGACCTGAACTTGGCAGGGTGAGGTAGTTGTGTCAGTGACAAGGTGGGCACAGGAGTGAGAGCCATGAGGCAGCGCGACTTCTCTGCCTCCTAATGTGCTATGTCCAAGGTCTCTTCCCATGGGACTAGTCCCAGCACTCTAAAAATGGGACAACAGTCAAAATATTAGGCAGCTTTTCCTTCAGAGTTACTGTTTTCCATTCCTCATCTGATTAGACGTTTTTATTTCTGTAACATTTTGTTTTTAAGACGCTTTATCCTGCCATGAGATGTTTGTTTGTTATCTAAATGACAGTGCAGCTATGGATACTCTCAAAAGAACAATGACCTTTAAGCATATGTACAACATCTGTAGCAAACAGCTGGAAAACATATCAGGTGTTTCTTCAAGTAAAAGTGCAATGTAGTGTTCCTGCAAAGCCTGTTTCAAACCTCTTCACATCATGCAGCACACAGCAGTGCTATTCATTAAAAGCTGAAAAAAACTCCTCCTCTATTGAGCTGGATCTGCTAACGGGGAGAGGATAAAGTTGCACAGCTTCCAATAGGCGAAATCGGTAGTGAAAAGACCAATGAACTTCTTACTACTGCTTTTAGCTTTCAAGCACTTGCTTGCTAAATAGCCTCCTTTTTAATATCCATTTTTCTCCCTGCTAAATATGTGCTACTACAATGACTCCTCCTGACTAATCATTCCTCAAGCATTTACATACGTTAGCTAATTTGTTTGCAGGGATAAAAGCCAGTTGGTAAACCTGAGATAATGCTGGCAAACATTCAGAGGTTCAGGTGATGATCCAAAATTTGTCAAAACTCATCTTGGCCTCCTCTGGCTAAAACCTTAAAGACTGCACTTACAATAAGGATTGCCATTTTTTTTTCTTGCTTCAGGTTGGCCATAAAAGCAGCAGGTCTTTTGCTCGTGCTGCTGCCTTTCAGTTTTCCTTAAGATACTTTCCATACAGACAAATGTTTTTTGTATACACCTTAGAATTTATGGGCAAACAACCTACCTAAGTGGATGGCAGATTGATAAGGGATTTTGTCACTTGGAGATGAGGCCATTATATTCTAGACACATCTATTCAGCTATGTTGTGTGACCATGGCAAGGCCCCATAGCTGGGCATAGTTAACTCATGTGTGGTTCCCTCAGTGCAGCTGCTTAAAGAATACCTGTTCTGTGCTGGTCCCTGGGATTACAGTTTTTTTCTTACAGGAGACTAAACCAAACCAGTCTTAGGCTAGGGGATGGTCTATGGGTCTGGACAAAATAACAAACCTGACCCTCTCCAGCCCCCGTTTCCTCTGGTACATTCCTTTGGCTGGGCTGAATAAGCCAATAACTTGTTCAAAATAATGCTTTGTTTCCTCTCTTCTTACCTTATGAGGAAGAAGGTAACCTTGGTTGGTATTATGCTAAAACTGAGCCCCGTTTCCTACTTCCAAAGGCATTTCTGTGCTCTCTGAGGCTTTGCTCCCTATGCTTCTGTTTTGCTCAACCATGGGGGCCACTGGGTGAACAGCCCCCTCTCTCCCCCTTCCCACAGGGCAGCCTCTGGTGTGGCCAGGGCTGTGTCTGGGCTGCCTGGCTCCTGGGAGGCACGTGTGGGTTTTCTGAGGGCCACCAAGCACCAACATGTCCCTGAACCAGGCCTGGTTCAGCACATCCCCTGTTACAGCAAGGGCAGGAGAAGCTGGAGCCTGTTTGCTATGCCATGTAAACATGCCGTAAAGCAGAGAGCCTGGGTCATTTACTCACCATGTCAGACTTGCACCCTTTGCCCCTGCAGCTAAAGTGAGGGTAAAAGACAGTGAAGGATTTGACTGTCACCTTTAGAAATACATGAGCACTCTCCCCTCTCCCCCCCTCCCTGAACTCTGGGATTGTATTTCATCGCTATCTGAGTGATCATAGAAAGTTTAACCTGCAAAACTATGCACTGTAAATGACAACCATTTTCCTCTCAAGGTGAAAGACTGGGAGACAGAGAAAAAGAGGGAGAAAGAGAGGCCCAGTTTCCATGACAACCCTATTAAACTTATACACCATAGGAAAATGTCATTTTCTGAAAAAGACAAAACTTCATGGACAAGTGGTACAGTACATCAGAAAAGGAAAATGCAGTTTTATAATGAAAAGCTCATTTGCATTTATGGCTTTGAGTTTCATATTCTAGTTACAAGAGCCAATTGTGCACAATTTAGAGGAGAAAATTATATTTAGCATTTCAGGTGAAAAATGTAGATTAAGATCAAGTTCAGCCAGAAGAAGTTCATTGTGACAGACTTGGGTTTGGAGAAGGCAGGGGTGGATGGATTCTGCTTTAGCTGGGTAAATACTGCTGTGTCAGGGAAGTCAATTAGCATTTTACACCCTCTTAATAGACCTTGCGAGGTCAGGATCTGTCCCTAACTGTTGAGATTCCTGCCACAGCTTGCAATTTTAGCATGTAATGTTATACCTTCTAGACTCCATGTTACATTTGATACCATCAATCACCATCCATTGTAAGCCACATTGCATAGGAGAGCGTTTTATGACGAGCATTAGCGTCGTTATATAGCAAAGAGCATTGTTAATGAAGCGTGGAAAAAGAATAAATTCAGCTAATGGGTATATGTGTCAAATTTCAATTAGGGATATATTGGAAAGTGAAAGAGAGAGATGAGCATACAAATTAAACCTTTGACCTTCAGAGTAAAGGAAGAAAAACCTGAGAGAAAATGGGGATATTCAGAGATGTTTTCCTTGAAACTGATGAATGTCAAAAAGTCTGAGCAGAAACGCTGAAGTGCTGTTTTCTTTTTAATTATGACTCAAAAAGCCACTGGTTTGATTCAGCTGGTTTATTGACAGCTATATCACTGTTTGTGCTATGAACTGCATGGGGGAGATACAGAAATTGCAAGCATTTTATGGTGAAGGAAGACAAAATCTCACCTCCATTAAGCCTAGGCAGAAGATATTAAACCCTCTCCTCCTCTGCCTGTGAAATGCTACTGTAAAGAACCTCCTTCTTGCTCCTCTTAGGCTTTCAAACAGCCCTTAGTCGATTCAAAATGTGTTTTAATGCATAACCTGGTGATTGTGGTTTATGAATGCAAATAAACGTTAGAGGGAGGGGTTGGATCAGAAGCACAGCTGGGTAAGCTGTGACGTGGGGACACAGTCTGAGGCGCCTGGGAATTGCTAGTTCACATTTACTTCGATACCAAAGAGAACAATGGCTCAGATACGAAGCAGTGAATTCATACAGGTGCTGTTGCACCCCTGCATGCATGTGAATTAACGTCAGTGGCTCTACCAAACCAATGTGGGATGAATTCAGCTTGAGTTTCATAAGGGAAAAATTGCCATAAAAGGCATATATGTCAGGGTTTAATTTAACCCATTTGTCTGCACGAGGAGTAAAGGTCTCTTTCCCAGAGCACTGCTGCTCCAGGGGAAACTGGAAAGAACTGAACCCAGGCAAGAGTCAGCCTCCAAGAGAGAGCTGAGTCTTAAGCACCATTGCCCTTGCAAAAGCTGGTGTCCTTGCCAAAAGCATTAGTGCTGGTGCCCTTCTGACCTGTGGACTGATAGAGGAAGGTCTTTCCCAGGATGCTCGTTACAATAGAGCTGCTCCCTACACCCATGCTCACCCCTTGCCACCAGCCCAAGGGGACACCCTAAAGTCCCTCACCCTGCACCCAGGGTTCAAGACAGGGCACGAGGATGTTCCCTGCCTTGCTTGAGGGCAGTGGGTCAAACACACCAAGCAGATGTTTCACAAAGTTTCTGTGTCGGATGTGAGTTTGTGTTTCAGTTGTAGGCTTGGTACACCCTGAGGGCAGGGCTAGGACAGACAGCTCTGTGCATGCCCCATCAGATTCAAATGCCAAGCAGCAAGCCACCACTCATTGCCAGCCTATCAAGGAAACAAAATCCATTTGTATTACTCCCCGTGCTCTGTCCCCCCTGTCCCCAATCAATTAATACTTCTAAGGGCCAAATAAAGTTAAATATTTGGCCAGGAGACCAATCCTCTATAGGTCTGATAGTGCATTCTTGTGTTGCTGCCACAGGTTTTCATTTCCTGCAAAAGCTTATCGTTGTGAGGATATCCTTTGTCTTTATTTTATCTTCCCACATCACACAGCCTCTGGGTCCTTCACGGTGCAAAGCTTTCCTCTTATCTCCAGATATCTCCAGACATCCCTTCTGTCATCCCAGAGAGGCCACCTGCTTTATGGGTGTACGAAGCCAATTTCATATTTAAATGTGGTATGGTGCCCTAGTTTGAGTAAAATTTAATGCAGGAGGCAAGATTATACTGTAACCTGCTGTGTAGGAAAACCTTGAAAGGGATGTGGGAAAGGAACATCTATGTCTTGGGGACTCTTCTCCTCTTCATTATCCAGCAACCCCAGGATCACCAGGAGGAGCCCATGTAGGCCTGTAAAAACCATGGTGCCCTCTGGTCGGGTCTTTCACTTGTAAGGTTTGGTTTCCTTCTACAAATGTAAAGGAGATATTTCAAACATCACAATCCCTGTATGCTGATTTAGTAAGTATATGTAAATGACTACTATCAAAAGGTTATATTACATGGAAAATTGTGTTGATCTTCTTCAAAAGCTTATGGAAAGACTACAGAAACACTGAATATATGCTTCATTCAGAATCACTAACATTTTTCTTAATAAATTTTTCCCTGCGACAGGTAGCTCAGAAATATTAGCATGATTATTCTTAGCATTTGATAATGGCAGTATGGAAAGTAAATTATCCTGTTAAGTCATATGATATCACTTGTTTCATGACTGAATGATGTATGTCTCTGTAAGTAGGTAATGCAGGAATATTTTTAAATGACAAAATTTGCCTTGACAAATCCTGCAGCCTGAAAGCTTAAATTCTCTTTCTTCCCCTTTGGTAGTGCATATTTAAAACTATTTTTTCTTTGTATTTACTTTTATTCAGTAGCGGGAAAGAAAACATTTTCAGTAGGGCAGCTTTTCTGGTATAATGAACATCTACATGTTTATTTCTGAATATATTAATTGGTTTTAACAGTATAAATAGGTCATATTATCATTATTGGATAAATATTTTAATGCGGAAGCATATTTCCAGTGTTAGTACTCTAACTACAGGTTGGAGAAGAAGGAATCTTTTGTGACCCTCCTCCAGTATTTACTTTCAGCTTCTGTTTAAGTGAACGTTCTTGCCAGAAAACTTGTTCAATAGCATATTTGGAGAATGCAAATACAACAGGAAAGCTACAACATTAAGTAGAATTAAATTCTTCAGCAGGCAAAAATTCATCAAGCTCTTGAAATGAAGGTCAGAAGTTGTCCATGTAGCTGCTTTCAGGACGTAGTCACAGTCAAATCAGTTTTAGCAAACCTAAATATTAAAAATAAAAATCATTATATTTGTTGGGATTTCATTTATCATTTTAATCAGCAAGTGTCTCATTTTTAAAATCACATTACATTTTAGTTTTTATTTGCTCTAGTGGCTTTCAACCATAGGAAAAATGTAGTTGTATTTTTTAACTTTTAAGACCAATCCCACAAGTAGAGGCTTTCTTTAAGAGGCTCTAAAACCTGACATAGGCTGAGGTTCTCCAGGCGCTGCAGATACTGCAGAGGAGCTCAGGTACATCTGTGGCCAGATACACGGGCTTGCACTGGGAGATGAAGTCTTGATGAGACTCAAAGCTGCGTTCTGTTTCTCTCTTTCTAAGTGAGGATGGAGGTCTGTCCTCCTGGCCGGGTATGGATTTCCTTGCTTATCATAAACAATATCTAATGCAATATAAATCTGACCTTGGGGTGGCATCACTAGGCACAGGGACATTCCTCAGCACGTCTGGAGGAGGAGTTGAGTGAGTCAGAGGAGAAATTAGCCTGGATAGGCTAATTTAGGTCTGGATATGTGCGCCGCACCAAGGGTTCAGTGTGCTCAGAGAGTCAAAAGATCAAATGTGGTAATTTGTTGCCAAGACAAAGGAACTAGGCATGGTGGCTGTGTGTTTTTATTTTACATCCCTGACCTTGCCTCTGTTGTGCAGATTTTAAAATTGCATCAGTGAGAAGAGAGATGATTAGGGCTATCTTCAGGTACAAAATGGAGGGCGTAGGAAATTATAAAGGCAGAAAAAAATGAAAATTATGAAATGTCCTTCTACCACGTAAGGAATTTTTCTAGACTTTTTTGCTATTGGATGCAATATGGGTTTCTACAATACATTGTTAGGAGAATGTCATAAAACATAGATTAATGATTGCATTTTCATCTTTTTGATGTGCCATTTAATGAAGTGTATGCTCTTTCATACTTGACATCAAAAAGACAACCGCTGGCATTCTTCACACATACATCAAATGAATTTTTGTGTTAATAGGTATAATCATCTAGGCAAAAGAATGCTGCTTTTATATCACCTGCCTTACAGCTGATTTGATATAGACTGTCTAATCCTAGTGTTTACTCACAGAGTAAGAGGAAAATATATGTGGAATATATGCAGCCCCTATCCATTCTCCATCCCAGTCCCAAATGAAAGGGAACAAGATCTCCCTTCCTGGAAGTTAGATTAAGTTTGTAATTAAAAGAATAAATGCCTAATTATCTCTGATAGCAGTGAAGGATTGTAACTAAAGGTGGTGGAGCATGTCAAAGCTAATGAAAGCGGTGCTAGTGGTGCTTATCCATTCACTGCTCTGCCAACACTAGTGTTTCTGTAGCCCTGAGACATGTCAAGGGGACAACCTGATCCTGGATGCTTGGAGAGAGCAGCATGGACTGAACTTACCTAGTCCACCGCTTCCTCCCTCTGAGCTTTTTCCATTCCCTGTCACCTCCCAAATGAGAATGAAGTATGTTTTATTGATGAGACATGAAATATGATGTGTCTTGTTTGTCAACATGTGGCCAGATACAGCGGGCAGCAATTTGACTCCATTAAGCACATCTCTTATTTGAATATTCAGTAGCACTGCAGTTATTCTTATCCATGATTTGGCTATTCTGTTAGTATTTAAAAATAAATATCATTTTCCTGATCTATTTTGTGCGGGGTATAGCACTAATTGGGAGAATGGCTGTGCCTTGAAATACTTAATGGCTAGGCATTAGAAGACTTCATGGCTAGTGGTCACTCTCAGACTGTCCACATCATAGACTGACAGGTCCAAAGCAAATCTTCATGATACCAAAAGCATACTGGCTTTACTGATAATCATATTTACAGTTTCTTAGAGCTTGAATGCGTACTTTAAACGTCAAGCGTACTTTTACTTACCAGCATTTGTAGCTTTCATTTTAATCGATGTCCTCCTCTTTAAAGGGTTCTGCTTTTAATAGTTCCAGCTTTTATGACTTTGTGTACAAAGGGAATGAAATTACTCTGAAAGCACTTAGCAAAACATTTGTTTGGCAGTATGTTGAAAAGACGTTCAGCTTTTCGTAACAGTTGATTTGCTTCTGCAGGTAACTATCATTTGTAAATAACAGTCACACCACAGGTATCTTGAGCAAATTTTGACTTGCAGAACAAATTACCTTCTAGAAAGACATTATCTTGCTCTGCTGTTAAAAATAGTTTAATTTTATTTTAAACACCGCGAACATGTTGGTGTCTCAGTTCAGACAAGGTTTGCAGCTCTGATCACTGATTATGCCCGTGCACTGGCACAGGGAGCTATCAGTGTTGGGAGAACATGGAGAAACTTCCTTCTTTTGAAATCTTCCTTCCTGTTGCCTTCAAGTGGAGTTTTTAACTGTTGGTTACCTACAAGTGCAAGGTCATTGAGCTTTTCAATTTTTGCACAACTTAACTTAATGGTGTTCCTTCATGGGGCCAAGGTATTTACCATCTCGCCATTGCCTCTGACTTGTTGCCACGTTTGCTGCCGTGGATGTATTATTCTCTGCCACTTCTGTGGGCTTCAGTGTAGTCCCAGGAGATAGCAGTGGTTGCCTGAAAGCGTTGGTAATTTGTATGAAGCGAGCTTTCTACTATATTTTCCTAAAATTCACTCTATATCTTAAGACTATTCATTCAAACACAATATGGGCAAATTGCAGAATGTCTCCCAAAATATAAGCTGTAACAAGTATGGATTTCAACATTCATTCCTGCATATTTCTGAATCTGATCAACCTGTTCTCTGTGCCACCAAATCACTTAGTGCTTAGAGCGTAAAGACATTTTAGAGGACCTGTGAAATCATTTTTTTTTAAATAACTAATGTGAGAGAAGGCTGTTTTGTTTCAGAAAAAAAATATAAATATGCTCTTCAGTCTCTTCAGAGTGATTGGATGTGCAAAAGCTCTTTCAAAATTCTGTGTTTTTCTCATCTCCAGTGGCAGGCTCAGCAGAAGCAGTTCCCTAAAACAGCCCAGGATGATGTACTGTTTTGCAGATACACCATTTTTCTGAACTAAGCTGAAGGCTGGCTTGCCTAGAGCTGCGTGTGAGTGAGTAAGGACAACCACTAGTGCTGGTATACAATTTGCTCCTGATGTTATTCCAGGAAACATCACAAAGACTTTTTTTATTATTTTTTAAGTATTTGGGATTATATTAATACATGTCTATTTGTCACTGATTAATTTCTAATCTGTAATTATAGCTTTGTGTCCTAAATTTAACTACTGCTTTCCCAAGGTGGTTAACAGCAAGGGGGAATACAGCCAAAAACTGTGTTTTGAACCACATTTGTAAATAAGGCAGATGATTGTTTAGGTATTGCTTAGGTATATGTTGCCCAATTTTCTTAAGTCTAATTTTTACCAAGTCCTCTCATTATGACAGTATACTAATATACATGTATATATATATAAAAAACACATTCAATATATAAAAAAATATATTTTTATATAAAATACAACATATTTTTATATTTGTGTATAAAATATATGTACATTGTATACAAATTTTAATTTAAGAAATTCTGAAATGTTAAGCTGATAACTAGTGCCAGTCACGTTCAAAGCTTTGAGCTAGAAGCGCATTCTTCTCATGGACCGTAGACTGACAGGTGGCTTTGCAAGTGTTTTTAAATATATCTTTGAAGATTTAAAAATAGTTTTATACCAGAAGGCAAATATACAGTACCTTCTTCTGTGAAGCTTATCTTTCAGTCGACAATAAATAGTCTACGGCTCAGGGATTTTTGATATAGTTTGGCCTATTTATTCTGTTATACCTGAATGGATTGCTTTAATATACTATTGAGATGAGCTCCCACTCTGGAAGGTCATTATATGGTAATGAATTATCATCTTTTCTTATCCCAGACACTCAAGCCCAGCTTTCTCAGTCGGCAGTGCTATCAATAGGGGGCTGTGGTGAGAGGTCAGTCGGCGAAGCGCTTCAGGCGAGGGGCTGTAATTTGGGAGGCAGGGGCAGGCAGTGAACCTTCCTTCCCTTTGATCAGGGAGGCAGCTGTCTCCTGGGAGGTTGCCACGTCTTTATCACACAGTAGAATTTAAAACCTATCTTTTTCCTGTGGCTTCCTACTGCTAACTTCATTGGGAAGGGTGACATTTAAAGCTTCACATCATTTTCTAGAATTTCGTTTGAGGTATTTTTTCTCGTCCTTTCCCTTTTTTAAAATTTATTTTTAAATAAGCACTCTATATGAGTGTTCTCTGGGGAAAAGGAGATTTGAGAGAAAAGCATGGGCTTTGTTTATTTTCTGGAAAATTATGTTATATAGAACTATAATAATCTCTAACTGAAAACTTTGTTTACCCTGTATTTCACTTTTAAGTAACTCAGTAACTACTCAGTAAATAAGATATCTGGATTGATTGAAAATCAAAGTGAATTTTGGGGTGCCAGGTCCTTGGATTTCATATTGGTTGAAGTTTGACATTATTCAATGTAGGTAAAATAGCTTATATTCAGTATTTGTCCTGAAGATGACAGTCTGTGGTATTAAGAAATGCCAACTAATACATAGATAACTGAAAGTGAATTGGATGTGAATTCCTCTTGCACAAAACTCTTCAAATGCTGGCAATAGCGCAATAATTCTGGTAAATAACCAAAGAGCAATTAGTGAGCAGTGGGATGGTCAGTTACCACCTGAAGGCATAATTCTGTAAGACAAAAGCACGTGGACTTTGACAAGTGATAAGATGGCAATCTATTCAGCAGAAAACTCTCCTCTCCCCCTTTTTCACTTTACAATAACATTACTTGTTTGATTATTATCATTCATCTTTGCCATTATATGAAAAACTAGTTCTAGTGAAGGTAAAATATCTTAGAAATCACCTACCCTTTCTTTATTACAAATAAAAGCTCTTTGTCCTTGTAGTATACTTTCCTACAAAATCCTTTCTGTCTGAGAAATGAACCACATCCCAGCTGAACCATATGGTTCAATTTTCAAGGAGAAGGCCGAACGGAATTATCTGTGGGTGATCTGCATTATGTTATTACAAGAGAGAAACTGAGCTGGCTGTAGAGGTCTCACCAAAGCTGAAATTCATCAGGTTTCTTCTGTTCTGAGTTGAGCTACTGTATCTGATTTAGGAAATAGGCTGGAGAAAAAAAAAAATAATCATGTTCAACTCATTTAGATCACCCATAAATATAGTTAATTTTATATAGGTTAAACACGGTTGTAAGGTGCCAGGAAAGTAGATGATGCATAAAACAGGCCTTCCAGAAAATAATTCTACAGTAATTTGTACTTTTACTCATAATGAAGCTATATATAAACTACACAATGAGGCAAGTCATGCCCACATTGAACCATTGAGTAACATGCCAAACCTGCTATTATTACTTCATTATTCTTGATTCTCTTATTTCCTACATAGTTCTATTGTTTGCATTTTGAAAATATATTATTTTCATATTTAAAAGATATGAAAATTATTTTAAAAAATCATGAAGGTCAAGAAAATATGACTATGAGTATATACTGAATTATTTGAATAATCCTTCTGGTTTTACAGAATAACAGTAGGATTGAGTTTTAAAGATCCATAGATGGTTCCCAGAGCACACGTTAGAGAATTGGTGTGATAAACAATATGGGGTCTGTTGTCTATGTTTTAACTTCTGCTTCCTTTCTGGTGGTGGTAAATTTAAAAAAAAAATTGAATCTGGGTTTTATTATCTAATCTAAGGAGGTGCATGGATTGACATTCTCCATTTTCATTCTGCCTCATTGCATGAGAATGAAGGACACCTTAAGAAAGTGTTACTGGAGAGGAGAAAGGGCCACTGCAACCCCTTTGCAATTATTCCTGGCAAACTCTGTGCATCCTGTTAAAGAGAAGCTTGATTTTCATAATGTCATGTGGTACATTATTTATGTAACGAAGCTTAAAAGGCACACTTTAACAGACATTTGGTTTCTAAACTTGCCTATTAAAAGGAAACAATGGCTTTTTTTTCCCAGGTGTTATTTTAATATAATGGAAATCATCAGAAGGGGTAATCATTTTTTTGAGCAGGTGCTTAGCGTCATTACCCCGTATTAGAAAATGTAAAGACATGTTATATAAAAATTAATCTCTGGTGTCACATACTCTTGAGTAAGTGAAAAATAATTTCACTCTTGTCAGTTGATCTTAACCAGCATTAAATTAGTGGAAATAAGATCAGAATCAGGCCCTGAGACTATGCAACATATTGAAGAAAAGATAGTGAAGTCTAGTATCTATCATGAAATTAATTTGGTATTTCCCCAAACTACTCTTACTGGCATTAAGTACACTAAATGTATTTTAAATATAAATACCGAATTACAAACCTGAGTACGCTTCATTTGTGTAAACTATGAGTTAGAACTTGCTTTCACTGCTAGGAGTGGCATTTGTGAGGTATTGAAATAAAGGAAAAGTGATGATAGGATTACTAAAGAAAACAGTAGCAAAATATGCACAGCTAGAAGAGCTTACATTAAGCAAATTATGTACAATTGCAATGGATCCTGAAAATCCTTGCAAATTGTTGTGCTTGGAACACATTCTGCAAGGATGCACCATAGCTCTTGAAGGCCAAAACCAAATTATTTTCTTACTGAATGAAATTCAAAGGCAACAAACTTTAAAATCATTCTGATGTAAAAACCATAGTCATACAGAAATTTATACTCTTAGATTTGGTCTCAATCTCAGTGTGTCTGTATGAGTAACCTTGATTATTGCTTGCTCAACTGAATATAAATTTGTATTTCACATATGTATATAGTCCACAAATATAAAGTTTATATTTATAAATAGTTTCTTAGTCCCACAGGCTCTAACAATCCTTGAAAAAACTCTGGTCTCAAACTACTAGCCATGCAACCAACTGCTTTTCTGTGGTAATTGGAAGCCTCAACACATTCCGCTGTTTTTTAATCAGAAATAGTTTCCAAATTAAGGATTCTTCCTGAGACTTTGTGCCTGTGCTTTTTGCTCCCCAAGAAATTAATCTTAATAGAAAATGACCAAGTAAATGTACTTGTGCTCTGAAATCCATGTAGATTGGAAGTTAAGGTGCTTTTTCATGTGAAAAGCTGTACCCCAGACTACTTTGACATATAAAATTGTTCCCTATGACTTGCCCCGTCCAGAACTGATTGGACAAGATGGTGTTGGCTGAAAAACTTTTCTCTCAAAGAAGGGGTTTGAGTGTTTCGGTACAAGTGTAGCCTCACACAAGGTTGTTCTTTGCTCATACTCTTGTGACAAGGTGCTAGACCAATTGCTGTAATTAGGAATTCAACACGTTCTAATTTTGGAAAGCAAATAGCATTCTTAGCACAATCCTTTCCTTGGGAAAAAAAAAACCCACACTAAGCTACGATTCCCAGAAGTCTTTGAGAGAACATTTTAAAGCTGGCAGAGCAGAGATAAATGCAAAGAAAAGAACACTTTGAAAGCATGTTTCAAGAAAAAGCATTTCAAAGTGCTACCAGTAAAAAGCCAATAAAGACTTCCATTACCGCATCACTTCACAATTGTAAACTTGTGCAAATAATTTTTCTTTAAAAAAAACAACCCAAAAACCTCCTCTGAGGAGTCATCACCTAAGCAGTCCTAAGAGGAGCTGTCTGGGAGTTCAAGAGCTTAGGTGAAGAATTAAGGAAATGTTGCAACTGCTGACTCACTTCACAGAAAGGTAATTGCAGGTGACCTGGGCAAGGTCCTACCTTGAACAAAATGGGGAAAAGTAGCAGAAATGGGCTGAAGCAAATTCTATTTCCCAGTGTCACGGCTGGTGGGACGAAGTTAACTCTGTCTTGGGTTTTAAGCCTTTTAGTGATGGGAAGAAAATCCAGCAAAATGTAAGTAACTCTTGCTAATCATCAGAAAGAATGTGGTATTTGAAATATGAGAAATCAAGGCTAAAGAACAACCTGGAGGACAGACAGAGGAAAGAATGTTCATAAAGATAAATACTCTGACTTCTGAAAAAGAAAATTCAGATCCCATATTGTCAGGGGGTGTAGTGATATGGACAAGGTGTAATTGTTTTAAACTGAAAGAGGGGAGATTTAGATTAGATATTGGGAAGAAATTCTTTACAGTGAGGGTGGTGAGACACTGGAACAGGTTGTCCAGAGAAGCTGTGGATACCCCATCCCTGGAGGTGTTCAAGGCCAGGCTGGACGGGGCTTTGAGCAACCTGCTCTAGTGGGAGGTGTCCCTGGGATTTAAAATCCCCGAGATGGATCTCAATTCTTTATTTCCCCAAATGGAAGACTTGTTGCAGCTGGAGTATTTGTTGTGGGAGATGTACCTAATCAATGGATATTCTGGATTCTATGAAAGGACTTCAGATCTAGTACTTGTTGGTTGCTGAGGAGAAACACCCTCACAAAAGGGAAAACAGGGAACACTCACTCAGAATAAAATCCCTTTGGACTTTTTGCCTGCAGGTTGCCACTCAAGATGGCTTTGCTAGGTATTTGAAGATCTTTTTTAGTCAAAATAGTAGATGAAAATTCTGTGATTCCATAATTAATATTGTGTTGCTATGAATTTTGTATTTGGTTGGAATACAGGAAAGAATTTGCATGACAAACAGATTGTTTCTTGATCAACCTGCTGCAGGTGTTAGGCCAGGCAGAGCAGGGCCATCTGCAGAGCCTGGGGCATGGGTTTGGGTGTGCTCCCTGGGTTGCCCTGGCAGGGGATTAGGAAGCCAAGAACAGCCCTGGGATGGGAGCTGTGTGTGGGGTTTAAGAGGATAGTCTTGGAAGGGAGAGAAGAAGAGCAGCTGATGTGCCTTTTTTAGGGGAAATTTGCAGGTTTTGAAAGAAACACAAAACAGTTAATAGAGCTCAAAAAGATCAAGAAACTTGAGGCAGCAAAGACAACGCTTTCCCGTGGCTCTAAAATTTAGCATGCAAATTTTTGCAGATGACTTTTACCTCGCTGCAAAGAAAGGCTGGTATGAAAGTGTGCACATGAGCTTAATGATCCCAGTGCAAAGGGCTCCTACAAAATGTTTTTGCCTTTTGTTGGCTGCTTCTAACCAACACTTTAGAAACACATAAACAATTTACAGCAACAAAGGGCTTTTTTTTTTTTTTTTTTTTTTTTCTCTGACCTGAACGTAATAATTGCTAGATTTAGTTTACGGTCCTCCTTTTGGGGAAAAAAAAATAAAAATCAATGATAATAAGAGCAGAGGCCATGCAGAGCTGAAGGAGGTAAGTGACAGATGGTCCCTGGATGATCATGCTCAGTCACAGCACCAGAGAACTGAGGCAGGACGCTGGTCTGGGGAACAAATAGCACCGTGCAGTTTCCAAAACTTAAGTAGGTGCTTTTGAAACATAACTCTAACATCACTCTGAAGTATTTTTAAAACTCCTCAATATTGTGCCTGCGGGAGAAGCTATTTTTTTGTGTTGGCAATGATTTCAGGAATGAATTTTGGCAAGCTCAGCTGAGTTGCCTCACTGCACAGTACATGGTAATGTTCATTATGATTATGTCAAATACTACCCATTCTGTGCAGAATTAAATTTGATCTAATTTTGAAATGAATTCAAACTCCTTAATGCCCAGGTGTGTTCTGGAACCAGATTTTTCTTGGTAATTAGTCCACCACTCCTTGATGGTTAATTTTTTCATTTTATACAAAATTCTTACTGCATTTTTCATTACTGCTTTTCGAATGGAAAATATTTAATGGCACAATGAATGGGTCTTAATCTTTTTTTTTGTTTTGTTTTTTTTTTTGTTAGAGGCCAAGAAACCATAACAATGGACTACAGCTTGCTCAGAGATCCCCCAGCTTGCTCAGTGCTCTATTCCTGGAGAAGCAGAATACTTTTCCAGTCTCCAGGGCTGAAGCTCTGGAGAGTTTTGAGTGTTAAAAGTTTCTAATCTTTTATTCTGCTTTACTTATCCATCAATACATATTCATGAGGAAGGTCATTATAGCAGCACCCAGTAGTGTGGCTCCAGTTTTGAGCAGTGGCACTCAACACTTCACAGCCAAACTCACAGAAGAGCATTGCAGAACTGAACACCGAGGTAGTTAGAAGAAAGCAATTTTCTGAAACCTGACGAAACTACAAAAGTTTTCACTTACATTATTGGGCTACCAGGGGGAAAAGAGATTTCTAACTTATTTGAGTCTGTCTTCCTATGGATTTTAAAATGCTATTTTTGCCTTGAGAGCACTCTGGCGGGTGCTGCATAATGCATTCTTTAGATACTTCAGAGAGAAGGGCTGCACAGGGTGAGCGAGGACAGTGGGCTGAATGTCACACCTTCAAATAGTGGGTCTTTGAGTTTCAGTGAAGGGTGATGAAGATTTCATGTTCAGAGAGACAGAACAACACTGCAAGGATCAGGTTTGTTCTGCTGCAGTTGGAGAGGCTCAAGATTTTTGATGACAGACTTGATCACAGCAAAAAAACCTTTGGGGTCAAACAAATTAATCACCAGGCCAGTTTTGGGTAATAATTTGACACAGAATGGAGAATTTAGGGGAAACTCCTGGAGTCTTCCTCAGACTACCTGAGCTTGAAGGAGCTCTGCGTGTCCTGGCATAATCCCAAACCTGTCCACTGGTCCTGGATACACAAACATACAAATGACATGTAAACTACACGTCTCGGGTACCTGTGAATAGCCTGCCTCACAGCAACCTCTTTGCACTCTTCATACAGTGTCAACTACTTTTCAAGTGATTTATATTTTCATGATAACAAAATTATATGCAGATTACTTGAAGGCTAATATATGCTAGCTAATATGTTGTAAGCACGCAAATACGTGTGTTTGTTAGTATTTGTATTTCCCAAATCAAGCATTTAATTCAAATTACTGTGTATATCAATGACACTGTATTTCAATGTATATAAGCGTGCCTGTGTTTGGATGAGTGGGTGGCAGTAAATATAATATGTAACCGATGTATTTTTATACCACGGAATGGATATTACTTTCTTAAAAACTGTGTTTTGCCAGAGCATTAGTTTAATTTGCTAGATTCAAGTACTTATGCATGTATGAGTAGCAAAGGATAACAGCAAGATGAAGTGAAGGTGCCCTCTTTCTCTCTGGGCTTTGCTTGCCATCTTCATCTCCCTTTGTCTTTCATGTTCTGCAGGTGTGAACCCTTGATTGCAACCCATCACATGGTTCAAGGCTATTTTCACCCATGCTTACATATTTATGCCCTGACAGCAGGAAAACACCACACTCATGTGAGAGGTTGGTGCCATGATGCATTTTCTTCAGGTGACTACAGAAGGAAGAGAAAAATCTCAAAAGTCCCGTCACTTGTACAGTCTGAGGCTGCAGGGATCCAAAGATCTCACTCACGCTGCCCTTCTAGGACCCGGCAGCTTCTGGAGGAATCTTGCCTCCTTTTGGTACCCACACAGCTTTTATCTTCAGTGTTCTGTGGGACTGGCTGTCCCTGAAGTCAGGGTCCTCCACCTTCTTATTTCTGTGATTACAAGGTAAGATTTCATTGCATCCTTGTCACTGCTGTGATCCTGGAGATGACTTCTGTACCTTCCTTGCCCTTAACCTGTATGCTGCCCACGATCTTGATCTGAAAAGCTGTTTGAGCATCACCTTCCCTGCTCTTGAGTCTCTGCCAAGTGACTGCTTCTGGCACATTCCCTCTCGGCCTCCCTGCCCATCCCTGGGGCTTACTTAGGCTCACTGCAGGCTTAACTGAAGTGCATCTGGAGGACTTGCAGCGTCGCTGTGGAGCTGTGTCCCCCCGGTGGTGCTGCTGGTTCAGGGGAACTCCTTTGGGTCCAGCTGCCCCCACGCTGGTGTGATACAGAGGGTCATTTTTACATTTTACATCACTGCTCATCCTTAATCTCCCCCCCCTCTCGACAATTTGTAGACAGAATATGGACTTCTCTTTCTAGTGTTTTTAAAATGACTGCTTAGTTTTCAGGTTTTTCATAGGAAGAAGTGATTTTCCACAGCTGAAATAGCTTTTATAAGAATATTCTTAATATTAAACAATGATGCCATTCAGTGAATTAAAACCACCGCCCTCTAGAGACTATTAAAAATTCAGTAACCTTGGCAACAAAATAGAAAGTGATACTGGTTTAGGTGTTTAAAATGAGGAACGTACACCCTTACATGTATGAACATATTGTTAACAGATTGGTTTGGGTTGTTTTTCTTTTCATAATCATATGGGTCAATCCCACATTTCCTTCTCTTGCTTCCTTAAACATTGCAGTATTAGAAAATGGCATTTTTTTTTCTTCATACTAAAGCTATCCGACATCATAGAATGACATCTGCTCAGGGAAAAAAAAAAAAAAAATCTGCTCTTTCTTTGAAACAGAACAAGAAAGTGCCCAGAAAGTGGTGAAGGGGTTTACAGACACTCTTGTTGACTGACAATAAACAGAAAATTAAAAGAATACACTCAGGCAAACTGAGTAGTCACTCACAACTATTTTCATATCAAATGTTTTAGAGAATGTATAAACTTGCTTTGTTCCAGCTGGTGCTTTTCAGAAATCCAAATTTGCATTTTTAAAGTCTAAAAAGGTGCATGAAGAGGCAGATGATGTGTATTTCAGGTTAGGCATGAAGAACAGAAATATTCCCTGTTACTGCTCCAGAAGATGAGCTGTATGTTAAGAGACAAGTTGGTGAGTTTGGACAGTTTTCCTAAACATGGAAATATCTGGGAATAGCAGGAAAAAGCTGGATGGATGCATGTCCCAGCATTACTGGGGTCACTGGAGCTCTGCAATTCGCAGAGGGCTTTGCAATTGAAAACCATTCTTATATTTGGCAGCCTGAAGTTTGTGTGTGTGCATTTGATTTTGGAAATTACACCAAAATATTCCCCCTCATTAATTTAAGGGGCTTGAGGCAGTAAATTCAGGCCATCTAACAGCAAGCTACAAAAACTGCTGTATGTTTTCTTTTTTTAAGTTTGTGAAATAATTTTTTCCCCCAAAGCTAGTGATAATATGGATTTGGAGCACAGCTTTACCAGATTTATTTAATAAAAGGCTAACATTTTTCTTCTAGCAGAAATAAGCAGAGAAAAGAAAGCTATTCTCCTCGACACAATGGAAGGTAGGATTATAGAATAAGCACAAGGGAGATAAGAAAGGTGAATCAATTTAAATGACCTTTGTTCAAGCTTCATTGAAACAAATGAATAAGAGGATTTATCCCCCAGAAAATATCGCTGAAATAAGAAAATAATGACTAAATAACAAAATAAAGGAAAAATTCTAATTATATTGAAAGATATTTGCAAGGGTTTCTTAGTTAAAAATTAAAAATAACTAAGAGTATGTTAAAACCTGTATAAATTAAAGCTGAGCAAACATAATAAACCCACTTGGATAACTAGGCTGGGAGTAGGATATAGTGCAGTGCTTGCAGCTGAGAAATGGCATTGCCTGTTTGCACCATTAACCTTCTAAAATTCAGTCCTCCTACCTTATGGATCAACTGTTTTAGAGATTAATTGGCTCTCTAATCCTGTGAAATCCTGGTTGTTGGTTTTTTTTTTTTATTTCTCACATAGGAAAGACCCTAAATATTCTGCTGCAGAGCTAGGCAAAAAATAAAAAAGGCAGCAAGTGGGGATTTAATGGAGTCACAAACAATAGGTGTGGGCCTCAAGAGTCAGAGTGTCAGGTGAGCTCTGTGGCTGTGTCGAATTTGATTCTCAGTCTGCCATCTGACTGCCTGTTTTTGCAAGGCAGAGGCTTTCCTGAGGCAAGTTTCAAGCGTTCAAATACCTGCCCCCCAGCCCCGGTGGGAGCCTCCAGTGTGTGCTTGGCCAGACCGAGCACCCCTCACAGCTCCTGGGCATCTCCCTGCAGCCTTTGCTGCTTTGCAGGCTCCAGACCAGCTGGATGCTGCCTCTGCCTGTGCTGAACATCAGCAACGTGCACATTTTTACATGTTGGGTTGGGGTTTTTTTGTTGTTTTTTTGTTTGTTTGTTTGTTTGTTTTTTTCCCAAAAATAATTTTTTTCATCTATTTTTAAAAACACCCTGCACATGCAGTTCTTCTCTCCACCTTTTTTTTTACGCTTGTTTAGTTTAAAACTTTTATACCTTTGCCTCTTTATCAACCAACTAAACCCATCAACTACATGGTGATAAATTTCTGCCAGCACACAGATCCTAGGGTAATAGATTCAAGCAAAGTGAGGGAAATTGGCAGCTTTCCTTTCCTAGAGAGATTGTGTCAGTTGCTCCTAAATCCATCGATCCAGTGAGACAGTAATTAGTTAATTTAATGAGAAACAAAGGACTTTAGCCTGCAGAATTTACAGTACTAACAAGACAGGTTATTATTGGAAGCTATTTCCAATAAAAACACTTCAATCAGACAACAAGAATATTGTCCCTTGATTAAAAACCTTGGGTTAAAAGAGAAACTTAAATCTGATTACCTTTGTAAATAAAATTACTCAAAATACTATCTTAAGAACATATTTTCACCAATTGTTGAGCATTTGAAGGGGAGCATATATACTGTCTCGTGGGTTGGTGTTTGGTGAGTGGTGAGATGGGGCCCCAAGGTATCTTGGCCACTCGTGAGGAAAGGACCCCGATTTCTAGACGATCTCAGCTTTCAGTGAAACAGAATTAACCCAAACACCTCCCACTTTTTTTCCTTTTTGCGTAAGTAAACACCTTTTTCATGATGGCTCTGTGTGCTAAATGCACATTTTCCACTTGGTAATTAAGCTTGATTATAAAGACAAAAACATCATTTACATGTATTTTGAAGAGAAAATAGTAGTCTGATTTAATTTACTTTGATAGAAAGCTGGTGTGCACCTTGCCTAACTGAGAGGAGAAAAGAGTCCTTGTTACCATAGACCTTGAATCTGTAGAAAGTTGAAGGTGATGTCAGTGGTGTGGGATTTGTTTTTTCGGTTGGCTTTTTTTTTTTTTTAAATGCTCTGCTTTATTCTCACTGAATGAGTTGACAAATGTTAAGATGAAACCTTAGCTGAAGGAGATTCTGCAGAAATACTGTCCCCCCTAGCAACACTGTTACTATGCACAAGGAGTCCATAAAACCTTATTCTCCTAAAAGACTGTTCGAGAAGGAAATAAAATTTTATTTTATTTTTAAATAAAGATAAGGTGCTTGCAAATGTTTCATGTGCCTCTAAATATACTGTAAGCACAATTTGAATAGAAGCAGAATTCATAATGTAAACTCAGAATAGAGACTGCGGCACCGAAGCCGATAACTAGTGGAACCACAGATACAGATCTTTTCAGTGAAAAGCAGGTTTCCACCATTACGTGTTGGGAGAAACAGAGCATTTGATTTTGATTCCAGAGAAACAGTAAAGAGGACAATAGCAGCCACGAAGGGTAGCTGCTCTAATAATAGGTCAGGGCACGTGAATGGGAAAGGTTTGCAGCAGCTTGGTTATTGCCTAGAAGAGGCCTAGGCCCTGCAAAGAGAGCTGGGTCACAAAAGACAGTCCTGCAAGGAAGCAAAGCGAATAAGAGAGGAAAAATGAGTCTTTTCAGTGGCCAGATGAAGGATGCGCTCAGAATAATGTGCCTCTAGAAATAAATCCTCTATCTCTTCTTTCAGAAGCTTACTTAGGAACCACAGCTTATAGACTATTAATGACTGCAGTGAGTTAATGAATACGTGTTGTGTTGGTGCAGTTTACAATTGACTAGCGAGAAGCATCCAGCATTTTTTAAACATTCTGTTGTATCCTCTGAACTGTTGCTAAGGAAGGATCGTATCACCAGGAATCTCTAAGCACATTCTTTGAATATGTTGCTTTTAGTGATTGTCTATTTTCTCTTTATTGACCAAAATTTGTGAATTGCTGTATGCTGCAGTGCGTGTCTGTCACCTCGCTCATGGAAACAGTTATTTCAATAAGATTCATAGGGTTATATCCTTACACATTTGGTCACCAGAAACAAGAGTTCTTTCTGTTCCAACAGCACAAATGAACACAAAAAAGCAGACTGGACTGCTGAGAACATAACCATGGGTCACCCATGCTGCGAAAACTCAGCCCTGGGAAGAGAGGCCCAGTCTCTGCAGCACTCACAGGCTCTCTGGCCCCCCATCACCGTGAAGGTGGCAGGGCTGTGGCACTGACTGGCGAGTCACTTTGATACTCACAAATGGCCATTTTGCACCTTTACCACCCCCATTCCCCCACCCCAGCCCCAAGGAAGCAGGGGTCCAAGTCCCAAAGAACTGTACTCTACACGTGCTCCTGTCATCCCCCCCCCGTGGGGGACATCTGCCCAAGGAGTCCACCAGCTTCTGCCACATCCAGGCAGCTCAGTCCCACTGCAGAGCCACAGGTGGAAAAGGAACAAGACCAAAAAATGTGGTTTGTTTTTTTTTTTCCCCTCTAAAAACCATTTCCAGCAGCAACCTCTTTGGGGCCTGTTTTCCTTTCCCAGCTGAGCAGACTGAGGTGCACCCACCTTCCTGACACATCTCTGTCCACGCTTGCGACAGAGGGTACCAATTATATTGCATGTTTTACATGTTTACAAGAAAAATTACATTGTTTATATATTTTTGCTGCAGTTAACAAATTACCTTAAATGTCAAGTTGCTTGATACAGAAATAAGGGAGTTTACTGTATGTTTAAAGCACTACAATTGTTGGTAAATTGCAGAATTACAGACATTTAAACAGCACTTGGAAAGAAAATTCTTTCCCAAGGGATTCATCTGACATCATAAACTATGGAAGTGAAGGCTTAGCAATTTATAAATGTCAGCAGAACAAAAACCACCCCAACTTCTGAGCACGATTAGTCACATGCAGTTAACGGTTTAACTAACAGTTGCACTGTACCACTATTGATTTCTTATTGCTTTCCTGAAGTTAATTTGATAGCTGTTCATTTATCACTAATGGTGCTGTGAGCCTTGAAGTGGCTTGGGAGCATGGAGGAGGTCATCTCACGGACTGGACCCAGCAGTTTGTGGCATAATGATTAAAAGTGAGCTACATCTGTCATTCTGCATGTAAGAACCATCCATTATCATCATCCTTGTCTTCACCACTACGGTCTGTGTCACCCTGGCAGCACTTTTTATCAGCTAGGGCGATTAAGCACTTACAAAATCCGTGTTTTCTGGTTTCCTACAAAGGATGCTGCCAGAGGGTTTGCCTGAAGAGGGGCTTGCAGGTGCAGTTCAGGGGAGCAATGAGCTGGCAGCCATGCCAGCACCCGCTCCTCTGCTCAGCTGCTGTGCAGAAGCATGAGTGAGGCAAGTCCATCTCTCTCAGGTCCACAGGCAGCTTGGTGAATCCCAACAGCTTCAAGTAACACCCAGGAGTTTGTTGGTGGTCCACTTGTCTCGCACTGACCAGCACCTTTTCTCTTCAGGGCTGACCCACCGCCTGAAAAGGTTTTCTGACCTATCTGGAAACCTGCCATACCACAGTATGTATAGATACAGGCTGTATGTACTGCTGCCACTTCCCTCCCTCTGCCAACAGTCTTCCCTGAACAATACAGCTCTGGTGAGCAAAAGCACCACATTTCAACATCCTTATTTTCCTCCTGGAGTCCCCTTTGCTCATGTAATACTCACGAGAAGATCCGGTCTCCTGGTCTGCCTGCAGTCCCCTCAGTACTCAAACCTGAGTGCATCATGGTGAGCTGCCCGTCACATTCAACCACTGCTAGTTTGAGAAAATGCCATCAGGACTTCACTTTGGATCAAAGGTTTGGGTAAAGGAATCCAGTTTTTCAGGATTAGAAGGTCAGAACATCCCACCAATGAGATCTGGAATTTACCTTTGTTGATCTGGAGGAGCAGGTGTCCACCAGCAGAGTGGGAATCATTGATCCACAGCCTCTTAACAGACCTCCATCGCTGGTCAAAGGCCAAAGGCCAGAACACGATGCCCGTCCCTTTGCTTCCTGACACTCTGGTGCTGTATTTCACCAGATCAAGAGTACAGTCTCTTCCACAAGGTAACGTTGTGTCAGTACTTGGTCCTTCTGACACAAATCCTTTTTGTTTATTTCCCCAGAGTTACAATGGTAAATCATGTGTCTTTACCTGTTTCACAATGAGAATCAGGCCAAAACTTCGTAAGTGCCTCATTAGTGCTCTTGTCTGTATCCACCCTATTTAAACAGAGAAGTAAACGGGATGAACTCACAGAAAACTGCCCCAGCAAACCATAACCCAGCACTGTATCAAACTTCACCGTTCCTGAGCCAAGAGTGTCTTGCTGTACCTATCAGCCTAATCAGTGCAGAGGGAGTTTACTATTAATTACAATGATAATGTAATATGATTCGCATTTGCTCCGTGCATATTACATACTTCACATGGATAATAAGGGATACGGTGTAAATACCCAAAGAAAGGGATAATGAATTATAATACCTAGATGGGGATTCCAGAAAGGTAAAGAAAAACATAACTGTTGAGAAGTATTTTGGGGAAATCTGAAGTAAAGAGAGTATTAACAAAACTGAATGTGGAAACGGGAATTAGAACAGCCCCAAGAAGAGTGTTGTTTCCATGTAATTTCTTCCAACTAATTCACAATACAGAAGATGAACATCCAATGCAGACTGACATTGAAAATGACATTAAATAGGAAGGTGAGAAAGGAGGAAGAATGTTCAAAATAAGGAAAAGGTGAAAGACATCCATGCATTAAAAATGGTAAATTGGTACTCAAGTAACAGAAGTATAAATTGGGGGATTTTTTCCCCAACAACAGAATAATTTCAAGCATGTTTCACTGTGTCGTCTTCTTTACATTAAAATGTATTTGATTATTACAGGCTAAGTAAAATGACAGCAACAATTTTTCTTCAGCTAGCAGGACAGTCAGTGCTTACGAAGGAAGATTGGTCTATAGCAACCCAAACCTCACAAAGAGCTGATGCCAACTTTCAGACAAGTCCCTGCACTCCATGTGCCTTGTCTACAAAGGGAAGATTGTATTTGTTATAGTTGTGATGAGTAATTAGCTCATAACTTTAAAAAGCTTAAATAACAGAAGCGCCATGTCAGTGATACATACAGGTATTATGGAGGAAGGAGAGGTCTTACGCTTGAAAGACTCTAAGACAGGAATCCCATCATTTTAAAACATTAGGGTAAGGAAGATTGCTGTTTCCTAGCTTGTTTTCTCTGGGCTTTTTACATGGGATACCATCTCATATATCAGAAAGCATTTCATTATCTTTCATTTGTTTTCTCAAGTCATATATCGTATTTTCTAATAAATCTTAGATTTGCCAGACTAGCAGAGTATCAATAACATTATCTTTCAAAATACTGCTTTCAGCATTGGAAACACAGGGCTACATCTTTCACACATTTTTTTTTGCAGTTTATCAAAATGAAACATGACATCTACTGTAAATGATATTCCCATTTAGTGCTTAATGGTACATCTGCTTCCCATCATCCACAGATTCTGATGGTTTGCTAAACAGCTATTTTGTTTAGTGACAACCTGTATGCCAAACTGAAGGTTCGTTAGCTTTAGGCTCTCAGCATTGGAAGCTGGTGTAATTATAAGTCAGGTCTACCAGCTAAAATGGCGTAGTTATTGCACTAGAAAAAAAAAAAAGAGTTTACAAATACTGATTTAACACTGTGCTGACTTCTGGAAAAAAGATCAGTTTTAAAATTTGAAGTTCCATCAAGTGCTGTTACTGCTTTTCACTCTAAAGAGTATAAATGGTTCTCTGTCAACAGTATTGGGATGAAAAATGTAAGAGAGAACGTAATAGAAATACCTTTTTGTTGGCTTCTGCTGTAGTTGATAAGCCATGTGGACACATTCAGAATTTCAAGGGATTCAGAGGCAAAAAAGAGTAGAAAAGCATATTCCTCCAGTCGCAAAAATGTGTCCTATTGATCAGTCTCTAGGCTGGGTAGCACCCTCTACTGCTCAATATGCAACACAGCAGGGTCAAGTACCACGGATTTAAGCAATCGATTCCAAGTGGCTTTGGATGGCAGAACATCCAAATTACAGTAGACCTACAGCAAGGTAATTTTTGAAGGTTAAGCCATGAGAAAAAGGTTAAATGCAGTACTAACTTATGTCTAAATTAACTTTACATTTTCTTATTTTTCCTTTCTTTTCTTTTTAAAATACTCTAGGCTTCTTTAAAGAAATTTTTCGGAACTTTGACAGAATCACTGTGAGTCTTAGTGGTGTAAATTAGCTCTTAACTCCACTAAGGCAATAATCTGAAGGAGTTAAATGTACCTTCTTTTGTTGTCATGCATACTTAATAAAAAAACCACAGTTAACCTGTGATTGGTATCTTGACTACACATCCAAGACGTATCGATTATCTTGCTGCATTTCATATAAGTGGTTGTTGTATTGCTTTCAAAATAATTCATGGAGATTTTGATTCTATGGACAACTACACTACGTTGACTCAGAGAAGGGGAGACCTAGACCTCACTGTAAGAATGAGGAAAAATAATTATTTTTCCTGATTTCAGTTACTTTCTAGGGCAATCAAAACCTTACTTGATCAAATAAGAAAGAACAGTACATAAGTCCATATTAAAAACATGCTTCTCACACACCATTCGTATAATATAGCCTTATAATGTGATAAATAAGTTGATTTTTATGAACTGACAATGCGATATTTCTATATAATTAGTATACATTGATAGCATAGATAAATTATGATTTCAAAAAGAATCTCAATAGTAGAAGTTCATGCCATGACTTAAAATGGAATGAGTCTCATGGCCACAGTTACTTTGACCAACCATATATTAAAAAGCCAAGCTGTATCTGACCCGGTTTCAGCACCAAGCCACTAAATCTGCTCACTCCTAGCTTTTAGAAGATCAGCTCTTCCAAGACTCTTTCTAATGTTTGTTTCTGAACCATCTGTCCTCACCCTGAGCCTGTCCCTGGAGGTTGCATGTCTATAATTTCAGGACAGAACTCAAGGAAAGTTCACCCCTTCCCTGTCATACGTTGCTGCCCTGACAAAAATCTGCAAACCACAGATAAGCCAAAGTTAACTTCCATTTCCATTTTTAGCATCAAAGCTCCCTTAGCTGAGCCTCACTTGCTATCATCAGTTTTAGAGCTGCTTCACATGGTGTCAAATTATCCATACCATTATGCACTTACATTTATTAAAAAGTTATGATTTGATATCCCCAAAGTGACTGTAGACGATTAAAACCATTTACAGTTCAGGAATGGAAGTGGCCAATCTGTTACCAGGTCCAAGGCCCCAGACATCCCGGTCTACTCCAATAACGATAACAATTTATTTACAGAGAAAGGGCATCTACAAACTCTAGAAAAGAAGATGTACTAAGTGAAATTAATGTATACAGAAAAGAAAAATCTCCATTTTTATCTCTGGAGAGAAGTTCTTCCCCCGCTTTTGGCCAGGCTGGTGAGCAAGGAGGGGGCATGGCCTCCTTTCTCCATTCCACTCGTGCTGAAGCTGAAACTCATGAGCAGATGGCTCTCTGGCTGTCACTCAGAAACCTCACCCGCTCGCTTCCCTGACAATAAATCGAGCGGTTAAAGGCTGACCGTGATCCTCAGCGTCCCAGGGACGTGGCCTTGTCAAAATAAAGTTGACCCCTAAATGACACTCCAAATATTAAGACATTTGAGGTGCTACTGGGAAAAGGCAGAAAGTTGACTTAATCTGAGTGTTTCACCTGAGTTTCCAGCCTTTGCTATGCTCACATCAGGTTAAAGGAGGAATAAGAGGCAAATCATTATTTTTTGTCTTACCTGCCACTCAGTATATTTCCTCCTAAGAAAGCTGATAGCTCAAGAGACAAGCCCCAGGTAGCATTTTTTGGCACCTGTGCAAAAGGAGAATGTAGCAATCCATTATTCTGAAAGGGAGTTCAATATTTAGCGAAAAATTAATATATTTTTTAAAATATCACCTCTTTCCTAAGTGAAAACTCTACAGCCATTGGAGAAAATCATACTTACGCCCTTACCTGAAGTCCTGCAAACTTCTCTTTCTGCCGTGATGGTCCCTTTTTCCTGGACACCCACAGGAAGGCTGGTGGAGAGGCAGCTGTGGTGAGTGCCGTCATTTCTACAGATCCCATCCTAGATCTGGGGTTGAAATCTGGCTCCTCTCCTCTATCTCACTGGGACCACCAAAATGAGGCTCATTTCCTTGTGCTGCTGCTGCCTTTTTCTCCATAGTGACACTGATGCTTTAGTTGCCACATGAGTGTCATCCCTCAGTCTTTGCTCTCCTGCCACCACTCCTGCCACATTGCTGTGTGCCAGGGCACAGGGATTGAAGCTGAGCCACCATGCTAACATTCCGTTTGCCTTCATTTTCCACTTGCTCTGCTCCAAAGTGGCTTTGCTTCTCTCCCTCCAGTTCAGCTGCCAAATGAAGGACAAAAAAAAAAAAAATTATTACCTTAGATATGTCCAACATGATTCAAGTTCTTCACTGCACTTCTCAGACCCGTCCTGGAATTGCATGCAACCCTCTGTAATTATTAAAGGAAATTCACTTCACACAGACAAAAATCTCCAACTCAGGAGTAGAAGTTACATTAAAACCATTTCAGCTCTGTAATAATGTGCTTGATGAAAATAAAATGCAACGGCCAAATTGCCTTCTCTCATCTGTATCCCTCCTCAGTCTGGCACAGACTCCATTGAGATGAGTGGAAAGACTCCCACTGATGTCAATGTGCTGGGGATCAAGCTCTTGATGCCCGTGCTTTGAGGGACTGAGCAAAAAGCACCTTTGTTCCACCTATATCTGGGTAATTTTAATGGTGGCAGTGAAGTGAAACGGCACCTGTTGGATGGATGGAACAGGGAAAGTTAACAAGGGGCTGTGAAGCGTGAGACAGATGGAACCGCCTGCAAGTGAGAATAATGAGAAGTCTAGGACATGCATTGTGGGGTTTTTTAAGAAACTATTTAAAAGTTTAGCCTCTGCCTCCGCTCTGTAAGAGCAGTATTGACTTTTTATTTAAATGCATGGCTCATTGGATATGCATGGCTCTCCTTACTGAGATGCACTGGAGAACTCTGCTCCCCCACAGCTCTCCTCATCCCCAGCCAGCAGACCAGCTTCTGCTGGACCCTGGTCCCAAAGTCTCTGCTCCCAAGAGCAGGACTTGCCCACTCTTTATCTGTCAGATGCACCTGTTCTCCCCTGAAAGACTTTCCCTCCTGCCTTCTCTGTGCTGAGAGTTTCCCCAGGGACGCAGGGCAATTTTCTCCTTCGTGAATTGCTCCCACATACATTATCTGAAGACCAGCCTCAGAGTGCTGCAAGTAAGATATGCTTGATGGTATAGGGAGGACATGCCAGGAGGATTAACCAGGGGAGCTGTAACCACTGTAATTTTCCCCCAAGATAGGAGATCCAGTCTATCCTGCTGCTTGATCCTTAAAATAGCCTCTTTATTTGTCTGTTTGCAAACTAGTTCAATTTTCTGAAGATTAAATTCTCTCTACATTGATGATAGAAGAAAACAGCTTTCTTACAAGAAGTTTCTTTAACAATTCCCTCCGCTACAAACAAATCTAAGCTTTGAGAAAGTTGTATTTTAGCAAGAATGCCTGGGAGTTTGCAATGCTCAGACTTTTACTGGTATTACAGGTCACCGCCCTTCTCAGCATTTACCAAAGCTGAAATACTAAATAGCTTGTTATTTCTATTTAGAAATGTGTCAATGCTTGCACCCTCTAGTAGCCTTAGTATACCAAAGAAAGATTAAACATTCAAGTAATTTAGCTTAGTTCCAGTTTATTTTCAATTAACAGGAGAAAATCCTCTCAGACATAATAGGGTATTTTAGGTTTGGGTTTAGTTTATTTGTCTGACAAAACTAAGCATTTAGGCTTAAAAGTTAAAATCAATAATGCTGTTAAAAATAAATAAATTAATAAAGTTACCAAAAAATTAGAAAATTAATATACTGATTTCAAGGGTATTTTCCCCTTTCAGGATGCTTTAGATGTAGAAAATACCCCAGAATAAATACTATACAAAACATTTCAGGGAAGAAATTGTATTATTATTCTTATATAAGGTTTCATATCCTAACCTTTAACCTTTCTATATGTTTATTGACTGTACTTTGAATGTAAAACCTGCTCCAGCCCAATTTATCGATGTCAACTTGTCTTCTCTGATGCCATTCTTGGCTGTCTTACCCATGTTGAGCTGGCAAGGTTTATCCAAATAATTGCCTTCCCTACTGTATTTGGTGAGAAGATGCATTCTGAAGACATCTTCCTGACTTTACAAGCAAGGGGAGTAAGAAAATTGGCTGGCAATGTCTCCCATTGAGGTTGAACACTGAGTGATCAATCAAAAAATAAAAAAATAGTCTCTTCACAAACTGATGTTAATTGTTAAAAGGTCAAAGTTTCCTCTTTCTGTGGCAAATGAGGTCCAGCAGTTTCCATAGGGAGAAGATCAGATAGTGTGAGGGTGAAGAAAAGAGCAGATGTACCACAGGATTCTTAGGTCAAATCTCATATAAATTGATACATTTGAAAACACACACTTCTTAATTTTGCTGGTTCTGATTTTTCTATTAAGGCATCCTTCTTCCCAAATGACTTTTTCTGAAGATCAGTAAGACCTCAGACTGAAACTTCCTGCTCCACCCACCCTGAGCTGCTGACTTTTATGCTTTTATGTGTTTCTTGTGTTTTATCCTTGGCTTTGAAAAGCTATAAACCCATCATTTTTTTCATGGAATCGCTTTCAATACAGGACAGAATCTATTGGTGGGGAGGTATCAGTAAGCTGTATTTGGACAGGTGGAATGGAAGAAAAGGGACAAGAAGAATAAAAAAAAAATGCTGAAAAACCTAGAGTATCTTTAAGTTTTCTGATACACTTTTGATGTAAACACCTATCAAGAAGTCTGGTAAGGAGTAAAGAGAGTCATGGATGCATGAGGAATCAGTAGAGCAATGGATGCTTCACATCTGTGAGAAAAGCAGGGAAAACAGTGACACCATTCTCACTCAAGATGGTTGGAAAGAATTAAAAACGAGTGCTTACACAAAACAAATAAACGTAGTCACCTCTCCTCCAGCAGTTCTCACTGAGCAAGCATTTGCTCTTGCCTGGTGACAGAAGGCAAAACTGACTATCCAGCTCCTTAGAGACATGAATGCTCCAGTTCCAGGGGAACCTGAGTTCAGAAAATCAAGTGAAAAGGAGACCCTCAAACATTTAAGAGCAGAGGGGAGCTAATGATCCCTTTACAGTCCAAGGACACCGCCATTATCTTTACAGAAGACTGAGAACAGCACCTCCTACTCTGAGCACACATGTGGGAATCACCTCGTGGGACTGAGTGCTCCTTAAAAGCCAAAGTACCAGGACAAAACTATATCAAAGAGAAAGGTAGGACAGCCACTATTTGGGGATGCAAGGGAGGGACATTTTGTGCCATGTTTTAGTTAAATTGACACATCTTCTTGTTTCCATAAGGTATTTTATTTCTATTCAAGTCTTTATTTTCTGACTCAACTGTACATTATTTTGGTGTCTTTGAGAACCAGCTGGGTCACCACTCTGGGACCCAGCTGGTTACATGTGGGCAAAAAAACCTGTTGCAGAGTGGTGTTTCCTACAGAAAGATGCCTCAGTGCCCTATCACCCAGCTTCTGTCCCATCACCTCCCCATGCCCAGCCATTCCCAACTATGTCTCTGATAAAGGAGCACTGAAAAGGTCCAGCCATGGATTTGGCAGCCACGTGTCCCAATCATACTCTGCCTGTGAGAATGTTTCAGAAACCCAAACTTACTGAAATCTGAACAGTTTCCCATGACAGAAGTTTGATTTTTCCTTCCTTTAGCAAAAGGGTTTAGTCCTTTTCTTCTTTCTTGGTTTTTCTGGATAGATAAACACTAGTTAGAATGACTTTAGGATTCACACCTGAGTCAGAAGTTTTTCCCTTGTTTTCTAATTTTATCCATGTGCCTTTTTATTTTAGCCACTTGTCCTGCATAGCTTATTTATCTCCTAAATTCCTCCAGCCCACTTCTGTTTACTTCATGATTTGTCTCTTTGCGTGTTGCTTTTCCACCTTTCTAAAAATAAAAGGTCTTAATTTTCCTATGGATTGATCTGCCACCCACCACTGCAATTTGTAAAGACCTGCCAACATGTTCTAGTGCCAGTTTTTCTCAGTGAACAAGTGTCATTCATAGGTGCTACACGACTTTCTGAAACCTCAGATTCTGCACTAGAGCTGAGGGAGCCAGGCTAGTATGTGAAAATTTTGGATGGGATGGATTGGAATTAGGCAGCATATTCCCAGCACTCTCTATACATCCCACAGACTGTTTTTCCTATCTGCTGTCCCATGATCCATATTCACTCTTTATACAAGGATCTGCCCCTTTTTTGCAAGCGCAGAAGTGGGGTGCTGTAAATAAGTTACTAATTCCCCAGGTGCAAGTCGGGCTCTTTCTAGTGGCTCATGCAAATAAGAGACGTTTCTCAGGTGCTTGACATATGTTTTCCTCCTTATTCTACTTACTTGGAGCCTCCCCTGCCTCAAGCAATACCAAAAAAACCCCAGTGACATACTTAGCCCAACAGGAAATTTTCATTATTGACTTCAAAGAGCATCAAATATTAATTCAAATCCTGAATACTAAGATACCTCATTCTTCTTGAAAATATTTCAATTTAGTAACTATTTTACTCGGTGATATTAATATAATTACCTGGAGCTTACTTTCCACACCCCCCCGTGCTTATACATAGAACCAGTTTATGCAGGTACCACCAGTCTTCAAACACAGAATCGAATACGTAGTTAACCTATCTTAATACTGAAAAATATTTCTTTTTATTTGATTATTGTCTGAATAAAGACACATGTAGAAATTATTCCCTGCAAAATAAGCAATTGCATTTAAGAACATTTGTCACTGTTTAAAAACATAGGTCATAGAAACAGTGGTAAAAATGTACCTTTAATGTAAACGAAGGTTTAAATACGAAGTTACTTGAAGCAGATCAGACTTAACCAGAATCCAGACTGATTCAGTTTGTCTTTCCTCATTGGAAAAATCCTGTAACAATCACCACTGCAAAGCCCCAGTGTTCTGCTTTTGAAAGGAAGCAAAATGACTTCTCAGAAAGGGAGATGGGCATCTCAGCAGAACCATTTTAATCTGCAAAATAGGAAATAGCGTGATTGAGTGGTTATGGCTCCTCGCTCCAAAGCAAAATTTATACAGTGAGGACTTCTGGGAACAGCCAGGTCCCACTCCCAGTGCAGAGCCCAGTTACTGGGATTGGGGCAGGTTTTTAACTTAAAGATTCTTTTAAAAAAAATCCCTCTAATCTGAGACTAAAATCTTAATTTTTCACTTATAAGCGGATTTTGTATGATTTTCTGTTTGGTTTTCTCACTTTAAACTTCCTACTGAGGAGTTTCCATCCTTTGACCTCTGTGAGATTCTGCACAAGGATTACTTTATCTCCAAAATGTAACAATATTCAATTTCATTACAACCTGTGGGAGAAGAGCCTTGATGTTTCTTTTTACATTGTAAAGAAAGTTTAAGATAGAAAAAGTCTGAGTCAAACAGAGCTCTTTTGTTTATGAAGAATTTGAGTCTGATTTTTACTCTCATACTGGAAGAAATAAAGTCTTTGAAGTCACTCCATCAAAATCAACAACTACACAGTAATAAAGAAGAGCTGTTTATGTCTTCTTTTTTGTTTGTTTCCTACCTTAATCCGAAAAAATAATAAAAATTATCTGATTTATGATTGTTTGTTGTGTATATAAGGCAAGACAAACACATTCAAAAATGCAAACCAAATACTGTTCTAATAAAAAATTCAGGATTCCTTCCTGTCATTTTCATGGAGTGAGTTTCAGCTTTTCATTTTGATTTTTTTTAGAATTCACATTTTCCACTGTGGTCTCCTATATTTGGTTTACTAATATTTCTCACGTCATGAAAAGAAACGACAGGGTTTCTGCTGCACTTTTGACATTTAGAACCAAAAATACATATTAGGTCAAAACAAGTGAAGCTCACAAGTTTCCATTTTGGTTTTTATGACATCACTGTGAGTTATAACTTTGAAGCAGTGGTGAATTATAACTTTGATGCAGCGGCTGTAAGAAACACATGAACGAGAGAGAAAATGTCATGTAGAAAATTAAACTCAGAAGAGGACTGAATTAACTAAAATGAATGATTTTGAAATCTACCACTAGCAGCAAATTGCCCCCAACCTGCTGTTGTCAAGGCTTCCTGAATGAAAGGAAGTAACAAAATGTCTTTCTCCTGCAGAAGAGAAGTGTTCCAGGTATTCTATAAACTCTAATATACATTGAACAAGTGGTTTCCCATGGTCCCTCGTATCCTTTGACTCTGTCTTACATTATGCCTTTGAGAGCAGCTTTCCCAAAGCATTTCTGCCCTGGCAAGGTGCTGGTGAAGACACAAGTGCCAGCAGGAAGGTTACTGCAGCCGCACCAGCCAAGGACCTCATTTCATCTGTCAGCAGAACTGGCCGAATCCCAAGTGTCTGCTCTGTTTCTGGAACTCAGGGCTGACTTTGGGGCATCCTGGGGCGCATCAAGAGTAACCGTGCCACCGGTGCGGTGGAAGAGAGATTGAGAGAGACTCTTCCTGTTTCAGCTGTAGAAAATATTATTCCTCTTGACAAATCATAAATATACTCTTCGAAAAAGCATGAGGAAAAGTATATGTTACTGTGGTAGAAATAAGAGAAGCAATGGAAATTGCAGTAGGTGATGTAATGGCCTAAAATCGCAAGGGACCAGACAGTGGGGTGCCAGTGGGCACATTTACATTGGACATATCTTCATTTCTGAGGAATCTGTTCCTCTTAAGGGCTCGGCAAGGCTTGTAGTGCTTGGCATGCTGACCTAAATCAAATCGACTAGAGAAGTCGATTTGCTTTAGTGTGGGTAGGGAGAAGGGACATGTTTTCATATCACAAATCTCTTCGGGGATCTGAATTATCTTTCTTTCCTTGCAGTCGTAAGAAATATGTGTTCATCTCCTATGCCTGTGCATGGTTAGTGGCTCCTCGGGGAAGGAAAAAAGATGTTATCTTTGTTACTTGGCTAGCATTTGAGGAGTCCCCAGAGGTACATCCTCAGGAGGGCAACCACTGCGTGCAAGCACAAGCCAATCAGTCAAAGACACTGTTCAAAGGGAGGTGAACATTGTAAATGATCCTGTCATCATTGCACACAGGTCCTAGAGTGGCTTTTGCCAGGAAGATGCAAACAGTACAGCTTTTGGAAGGGAACAGAGCCACGAAGGAGTTGTGCTGAATACAAACACACCACCAGTCCTGCAGTGGGGGTGAGAGCACAGCAGGAGGAGGAAAAGCACAAGCTTCGGTGTTTCTTCTCAAGAAATATTTCATCTCAAGGGGAAAAGGGAGGCAGATAGAGTTACGATAGAGAGAAAGTGTTTAGCTGTGTCTGCATGGAAGATATAAAACGTATTTTGCAAAATGGATTATTGAAAATTTGACTTGAAGTACAAAAATTTTAGATTTTCCCATTTCAAGAATTTTTAGACATAAAGTGAACAAGTTTTTTTAAGACCTAATGTTCAGGTATAATATAATTGAATAAGATTTGAATTTTAAGAATATAAAGGAAAACCAGAAAATAAAACAAATCTCTTAATCCCAAGTAGACCTAATAATTTAAAAATATGGCATCCTGTGTCTCCTCTGTGACCCATCCCCCAGCTTTGACTGGCATATTCGCAAAGGTTATTGAGGCTTCAGTGAAATTACCTCCTCTAACCAAAACAAAGGTTTCCCAGGGTTTCTGGGTCTCTCTCCATCCATGGTGGTAACCAGACATAAACAGACCGTGCCCTTTCACTCTTCCTCTCGTTAGCTAAAATGCAATCGATACCTCATCATCCTTTCTCCTGAGCAGCAGCCCACAGGTTATTTAGTTTCAAAACACCACTATTGAGGCTGTCAGAGTGAAAGGAAATGGCACGATTGTCCTGCACTAATGCGATTCTGTCCCTAATGTGACAGCCTGTGGAAATAGGTTGCCTCTGTCTCTCATGCAACATTCAAACTGCATTCAATTTTTTACCTTTTACCTTTACCAATTCCCTCCTTTCCCTCCTGCAATTATTTTCTTTTGTTGTGTGATCCGAAGAGGCTCAATACTCTTTTAATAACCCTTAATTGAAGATCTCTAAGAGTTAGTTGGGCAGCTCATCTCTGAGAGGATCTTCTAGGAGGATCTACTCAACGTATCACTGTCAGAGCTATGGCACGGGGAAGAGGGATTTTGGGGCTCTGTGTCCCCCTCATTGTGCCCATAGGAGAAGTGTGGGAGAGGACAGTCTGGAGCTCAAACAGCTCAAAAGCTGTTTTTAGAAGGTTTTCTGTGATTTTCCTTCACTGAAGACTGAGTGTTAACTTTCGTGGTGTGGGTGGGGATCGGTGTCATTGGAAACAAGAGGAAGCCACCCCATCTGAATGGCTTAACCCTTACCTAATTATTCTCAGTTTAGGGTTCAAGACGGAATGTCACAGGTGCACTCTTGATTAGTATGATTCTTTGTTAATGCTGCAAGATTTTCAGTGAAGACCAGCATTGTTGTGCTCTCTCTTCACAAAAACTGGCATTTCTGATGTTCAGAGCTATTGTATTTTCTGGCTGGTTTTATGTTCCCTAAAACATCTGCAAAACAGGCTCCTCTGGTAGTGATCTGCAGGTTAGGTCTTCTTGTCCAATGTGTGAAATACACTTGTAAACTACACAATTCAGAAGCCTAAACTCATGCTCAGAGAACCTCAAAGTTTGCATGATGGCATTTCATACTCTGCAAAGCTGTTGGCAACTGCCAAATACATTTCATTTATATTGAAGTCTGAGAAAAACATAATTAGCACCTCATATTAAAAAGAAAGCAGCATGCTGTTGACAGCAAGCCAGGAAGTTGATAAACACAACTTCCTCAAATTAAATTTTCCTAAAAAACCTAGATGAGGACATAAATTCTGAAGAGGCTGGTGTTAGCAGCTGTGCAGCACAATCACAATTAAACTCCAAACCCTAATGTTATCACTTACTCTTATAATATATCTTTTCAGAAGATATTCCAAGCAAAGAAGATTATTTCAAGCAAATATAATGTTTCAAGTGGGGGCACTCTGAGCAAAGGCTGCTTTGCAAAAATAAATGCTGCTCAAAAAAGAAGCATGCAAGTTGCTAAAAAACTCTTGTAATTCCAGAGACGGTTCTCCATCCACGTGTCCTGCGCAATTCAAAATGCAGTGTGACTTTCTTTTTGTAGCTATGTGCAATGGAGCTTTCCAAAACAGAGATTCCTTTAGCAGACAGACCATGTTTGAGCCGAGAAAAAGTGAATCTGTATGTTACACACTGCAAACTTCCCTGCTTCTTAGAGCCCTTTCATGGCAAGCCTCGAAAGGCAGGGTAAGTGGCCCCGTGGCTTCTTCCCTGCCTCTTCCTAGTGCTGTCACACCAGCTGGGGGACTGCAAGGAGACCAAGACTGTTCCTGTTCTAGACCAGGGACAAATGTGGACAATCCAGAGGCCTAAACCCTAACATGTGCTGTTCCTAGACCTATTTTCAATGTGCCACAACTTTCAGACACTCCACATTTTCTTCAGGTCTTCTACTGAGAAACTCACATTCTGGTTCTCTACCATCTGGTCTGCTTTCTCCTCCTCTTCACCACCCCTTCTTCTTCACCACCTCATTGCCCCTCACTTGCATAGTATAGGCTTTCTTCCTGTGCATACCTTGTCCTCCTGTTACAACTTGTTTCTCTCTAATTGTGTTTATTCTTTGGTTCCTATCATTCTATTTTATTAGTACTTTTCTCATTGTGCTGATGTAGCAGCTTTTAGGAAATTTTTCTGTATTCTATGCCAAGCTTGCCCTTCATAAATAGTAAAAGTTATACACATATATGCTTATAAATCTGAGAGAAGCTGAAGAGACTGATTTCTAGAAGGACAGCAGAAGGCTTCCTATTTTCTTTGGCTTGGTCCCAAATACTACCCCCCGTGTGATGCCAATGTAAGTTTTTGGTGGGTGCAACTGCATTTGGTGGCAACTGCCCTGGCAGTAGGTTGCATTTCTTTTGAAACTGATAGGTGAAAGGAATAAGAGAAATAACAAGAACAGAAACTCCCATTACCATTAAATCCAACAATTTTTGTGGGTATCTAGGTGTACCCGATATCATGGTCCAGCTCAGCAGTGATTGCGCTGAAAGGTCTGTTGGCAGCCCGTGCAAAGGGTGAAGAAGGATTTTTCATTTCATGCATCATTTGCAACTACCTTCAATAATTCAGCAAAGTCAATACATATCCTTGATGCAAAGTTAAGAGAAAAATCCTGAAGCAAACAGACAAAAGTAATCCAGAGAGTGACCAAGCATAGTTAAACCCTTTTTCACTTCCTGCCTCCCCCCCAGCTTTTGCTACATACTACATGAGAGCATAATTTTTTTGCACAAAATCATTACCGTCATGGAAAGTGCCTGAAGTAAATCCATAGGGAATGGACTCCCTCTCCCTCACTGCATCCTACAGGGATTTAAAGGGATTTTTGTATAGTCGTATTTTTGAATGGCTCAGACCCTTCAAACTGCTCATTCTCCTGAGGAAGAGACCAGAGAGTAGTCTTGGGAGAACATTTAACCCCCAACAGTAAGAAGATACTGTCATTTAGACGTGCTGCTTTACCCTGACCTCTGCTTCCCAACATGGAGAGAGCGGTCAAGAAAAAGTGGGGTAACACAGAAACCAGAAATCACTGCAGAATGACACAACAGTCCATAGTCCGAGGTCAAACGAGTCAGGAACAGGTTTCTCAGGATGACCAAAAGCTCCAGATTTGATATGTATCCTACTCTATATGTGACAAATTCTGGCTCCAAGGGTGGGTGTGCCACGTAGTCATACTAAAGCAGGAAAAGGGCCGAATTGAAAAAACCAGACCTACTGCAAAACAAAGCAGTTCCTTATCACATGTAGATTAATTTTATTTTTTAAGTCATGAATTTGACCTTCAGCCTGCTGTGATATCAAGTAAACAGATAAAGTCTTATGACTTCAACAGACTTGATGGCTCTGCTGAGAAAACGATTAATGTGTCAGACTTAAAAAGGGAGATGATCATTCCATGAACATGACACGTAACTCCAGAAACCCCACAAAACACCTGTGGGGTGGAGAAGAGGAGGAGTATGTACAGGACTTACAAGGCAGTGGGGTCAACACATTGATAAGTACAACTTTTCCTGACAGTGTCTTACTCAAAAAACAGTATGCTCCTTTTGGGGACTGGACAACAGGAGTAGGACAACTGTCTCTGTGGCCATGTCTCTCTGTGGCTCTGTCTCCTCTCAAACACCAGACAGTGCTGGAGATGTGCCAGAGAACAAGAGAAAGTCCTAGTGAATCACTGCCAGCAAGAGGTATGCTGGACTCATCTGCTCGAGAAAAGATGCTTGGAGAAAAGCATAGGCAGTGTTCTAAGGGTTAATTTTTCTCAAAGCTTTCTTTGGAGAGGTTTTCTTTCCTGCTAAGAATTCAGATTTCTCTCATCTCCTGCTCTGTCCTCCTGCTTCAGCAGAACACAGCAAGCACATTTCATTTCCTTCCCTGCCTAGTGGGATGCTGAGGAGATGTGATCTCTGAATTGGTGTATGTTTCAGCTGGCCCATATTCGCAGCAAAATTTATGACACATGCCAGTGCCTCGGCTGGATGATTGGATACGGCCAGGGAAATGGAGAGAGCCTCAACTCGCTGAGCTTCAAAAAATGAACTTCACTTAAATGATGTATTGTTGTTTTGCAGCAAAAAGGAACACCTGGTTTGTACGGCGGAGAAAAAGAACAAAATGCAACATCCATAAAAATGACTGAAAAGGGATTGGAGAATATGGTTGGTTTTGCTTCCACATGAAAGAACGTGCCACAAAACAGTGTTTGCAACTATAATTGGGCATATCTGTTGCTTTTGTTTGACATGATTGTATTGGTATGTCCACTAATTCAGTTTGAATCTTTATTAGCATCTCCTGTACTTTACAGAACAGATTCAGACTGTCTGATGCTTCCCACGTCACTCAGAAGAAGCATTAGGAAATTTTATTGCTTTTCTTATGACACTAGATAATTACTTCTTCAGACATAAAAGTAATTTATATTGTATGAGTGAGATTTTGGGTTTGCTTATCCCATTGTAGATCTTCAATACAGATGTGTTGGCTCTATTCTGCAATAAGCAAGAGTAGAATTGACTCTAGGAAAAAAAAGATTTTTGTATGTAGCTTTGATGCAAAAAAGATTTGCAAGTACTTTAAAGTAACTTAGAGTTTAGAGTGATGAGTATGGAGCACACATTTAATTCAGCTAAAATAATTGTAACTGGGCAGAGAGAAGCAGAGAGGCATGGGAGGAGAGCGGATGACTGGAGAGGACCCAAAGGTAATCTGTTATCTGTTGAGCTACAACAAAAAGTACAAAATTCAGTGTCTACATGCATATGCATGTATCTGCAGGATAGATAAGATCTGTATTTCTGAATACAAACATAGAATAAATGTATAAACCAAGGGACAGATTTTTAGCAACAGGGTATGCTACAATATGCACTAATTTGCTTTTTCCTAAATGATACAGAAAAGCGAATCCTGTAGTAGATTCACCATGAAAATATAGATTATATATAATATGAAAATATCATTCATTAAAGCCAGACCAGTCCTTTTCTGATAAGTAAACAAACACATCTGACTCTGACTTTTATTCACATGTAGACTCCTGCACTTTGCACCGAGCAGTAAAAATGATGAGTAATTTTAATTCTTGAGGAGTGTGACAAGATACCAGCACCAACACGACTGAGGTGCCGGGAAGAGCAGAGGTACCTTATGGCTGTCCATTCCAAGCATGCAATTAAATGGTTCTGGCATATGAGTGCTGATGTAGAGCCACTGCCTGTAAGCATTAACAGAGTTAGTGCCTAGCAATCCTTATTGCAAATGAGCAGCTCCACCTAATTGGTCCAGCAGTATTAATATAATCAAAGCATACGCCTCTTCCCTGGTGATGACCATTTTGTTCTGTCTGTATTGTTCTTGGAGGTATCATTTGAGCCTTTGTTCTTGGGAAGCAGAATCCATTATGATGCATATCTTTTAAAGAATAATTACTTGCTAGTAAGTGCTGGTCCCAGAAGAAACATATTCTGAATTGATTAGCACTCAACTACCCATCCTTCCGTAGAGTTGGGGAGTTCTGTAATATCTTTCATAACTTTTCAATTAGCTTTTGATTTGGGAGTGTTTTCACCCCTGCCATGGAAGGAATTGGCTGGCAGAGTGCAGTGAGTGGCATAAAGATACTGTGAACCCTCCAAACCCACTACTGTCTGGGGATCAACAACAGGCTGTGGTGTCCATCACCACAAGTTTCAAAACTACAAATGCTATTTTAAAAATAATATGGAAATTAAACATTGCTGCTAAATACATCCCATTGCATGTGTCCCTGGGTTTTTGGTTTTAAACATTTGATACAGGGGTTTCCTCAATATTCTGATGCCTGGAGAGGGCACCCTCATGATAATTCACGAGTTGCAAGCATCACTGTCGCGTGTCTTCCATTGAGTGATCTGCTAAATAAAAATAATTTCCTGCAGTGAGACTGCAGTGGACAATCCCACTCTGTGCACGAGTCTGCTGCTCAGTATAAATCAGGAGGTGACCAAATTCCTGGCAGTCGGAGCTGTGGGGCCAGTTATTTTAAGGGATTACATATGAGCAAATCATACCAGTACAGAAACCACAGTCAGTTTCAAAATGATCTGCCAACCATAAAATGAAATTAATTGGCTGGATAATCTATTCACAGTTTTACCACTTAATCTCCTCTGTCTCAAAAGGGAAGTCTGGAAAAATCAGTGTATTGATGTATACAGTTTTTTGAGAAGCATTATATAAAAATTATAATCATAACATACTGCCAACAAAGTTATGGAAGCACCTTGCTTTTGTATTTCAACAGAGAAAAGGAGCTACTTATATGCAAATGACACAAAAATATAATAACAGTGATTTCCTGGTATTATAGAGAAAGCCAAAACAATTTCAAGAAGCAAATTGAAAATAGGATGCTAGGCACGCTGCTTTCATCAAACCAAAGATTAATTGCTTAACAAAGGCCTGTTGGTCAGACCAACAATTAAGTACTATTTCATCATAATAATTATAGCAAGGAATTGAAAGAAAAAAAAGATCAATATAGACAAAATTCCTGACCTTCTGATTCTAACATAGTAGCCTATTTCTCTTGTCTTTTTGAAACAGCAACCGGGTGTAGCAGCATTTTCAGGATAAAAGCCTGTTTCTTTCAAAAGCAATCACAAATCTTCCATTAGCTCTGGGAGAGGAAGAGAAAGAAGGACTACTATTTTACCATTTTTTTCACCCATCTCTGTATTGGTTACATGAATTTGCAAAGTCCTTTTCAAATGTGAATAAATTTGTCTAAATATTGTGATTCCTTCCCATGACATGAAATGGTGTTCTCCCTATGGTGTGGATGTGTGTCCGGATAATAAGTCATGGGAGACTGGGAAAACATCCCCTATGAAACTATCTCAGGATGCTCTTCTATACAGACAGATTATCAGTAGAGTAGCTTTGAAAGCAGCTTCCTAATTTATTTTAAGTCAGGCTTATTTTGCCTCTGATGTTGTTTATGGATGATCTAGAAGCTTGTTTGCATCAGAAGGCAACTCTCTCGAGTGAAAAGTGAGGAACTGGGCTCCAGGGAATACTTCAGCACTTGCTGATGGCCAGGAGATGCTGGACCTGATTTGCATTTTTCCCTGCTAACTCATAGCTCACTTGAACAACTTCTCTCATATTCTTCAGAAGCAAACAATTTTGAAGAAAACTGCAAAATATAGGCAAAACAGCTATTGAGACGGAAAACTGAAAAAATAAATAGCAAGTAAGAGAGAAACCAAGAGAGACTGACTCTATGATGTCCTTGCTTCTGAGGAGGAGTAACACCACGCTGCCACCTCCTCAAAGCCACATCTCCAATAATGACTGGCAGCAGGGAGCTATATCAGAGGAAGGACCAGGGCAGGTGACAGGTGAGCATCAACCGAGGGAGCTGTTGGCAGCACCAGTGGGTGCTGGTGCTCTCAGGGGAGAGGACCCCAAGTGGGGCACTGCACCTGCCACTAGGGGATGACTCATGCCTCTGTGTCATTCAATAAAAAATGAATGCTACCAGTGCGTAGCCCAGGGTCTTACTTAACTATAATTCACATTTGATTTTCTCTGAAACGGAATGATCATTTCCAGGAAAAAGCTAACTCTCCTACGCTACTTTCAGCAGCTCTCAGGAAAGTCGCTCCACTATGAGGACATCTTTCAGACTTCAAACTGCTGGTGTGGCATGTCTTCTGAAGGACGACAAGGGGCTTAGTTTTGGCTTTTTTGAAGTGTTGCAGTGGTGATGAAACACAAACTACAGGGCTGGCACCACATTTAGCAAATACTGACTGTGCAGAGCCTCAGAAAATAATTTTATATGAACTGTCAAATGACACCACTGACCCCTGCAAAAGAGACGAAAAGTTTCTTTATCTTTCACCTTACTGTCCTGGTATATACGTTCTCCAGGTACAGCCTTCCTCCTTCAGCTAACATAAGATCTCCAGAAGAACAGTGAAGGATATTTGGGAGATCTGGTTCCTTCTCCAGCTGCCCTGGCCTGGCCAGCCTCCAGCTATGAGCTGAGCCACCCTTTCCTTGGGACACCTTGGCCTGATGGTGGCCTCAACCACTCACTCTTGTGGCAAAAAGGGCTTATTTTATAGACCAAAAAAACTATAAAGTGGCTGCATAGTGATCCCTGACAACAGCTATAAAGTGCCTTGATTTTTTTAATAGCAGGGTGTTGAAGATGTGTTTTGGGGACAGCGTGAGTTTTTTACATTTGAGAAAGGATGAACATCTTGGCAAGGTGGTACCTTGTGGCGGAATTAGAAAAACATCAAACTCAGATTTTGCATAGAACAAGAAAACAATTGTTCCACTTTTGTCACTTAACTAAAAGCTTAATTCTGGAATAAAGACACCTTCTTTCATTCCCAACACTAAAATCACAAGAGCTTGTCATAGCTTTGGGATCAGCACATCTTTGGTTCTTTATGGCAGTTTTCCCCCCGGGAAGTTGCTGTGCTTTGTGTGGTTGAACTGTTCCTTGGATTACTAGTGCTTTCCCAAGGAAAATATTAAAAGTGCAATAATCAAGATAACTTGTTCTACAAGCAGTGACACAAGGCTTTTTCTCTATTTGGCATTCAGCTTCACAGCCTAATTAATTAGCATTTGTACAGCATTTGAAAATATGAAATGCAATTGAAATGCTAAGTATTATTATTAATATTAGCAGCAGCACCATTTTGCTCTACTGAATGCATTTTCCAACAGACTTGCTATAGAAAAAAACCAGTCAAGCCAGCTGAAGTGACATGCTATAAACTTGAAATGCACTTAGAGCTTCTTCACCATATTTGATTACAGTAAGCCAAATGGCTTAAACATCTGCCTAGCTGTGCAAATTTTTTGGTCTATTAAAAAAAAATTGAACCTTATATAGCACAATTTGTTCTGAATCTGTCAGTAAGGTAGATAGATATTGCTTTGCAGGACAGTTTGGGGATTGTTTATGAAAAGGATTCTGAGATGTTAGAATGCTGTAGGCTACCTCTCATTTGTATGTATCTAAATATGCCATCAAAAGAAAAACTGCTTCATGAGCGCTTGTAATTGTAGCTTTCTCATTTAGCACAGAAACTGCTGATAGTTAAAAGGCACAAACGCTTCTAAATAGACAACTGATCCCTGTTGCCCTCAATTTAAAATATAGCTGTAACTTGTAAATGCAAGAGCTCCTGGGACACGTCTTTCTTGATTTCCATGTTGGTAGCTGCTGGTTTTGGCAGTGGCAAGAGTATATCTGGCCTTAACCTCCTGCATAAGGTTTATTTCAAAATCAATGACTTTTACTCCACACTGGCTATTTAATGCTCAAATATGTGCTAACACATGTATGCTTAGTAGCTGCATTCAACATTTCTTCACCTAGCTGCTCATAACTAACAGATTTTTATTTCCAAGCAAGCCAACTTGTTCTGCTCAAGGTAATTTGCAGCAGGGAAAAGCTAACTAGCACTTGGCTGCCTTAGGCCAAAGAGAGACTGCAAGTAACTGTGAGACTAAATCATTAACTTCTTGTGGTTTGCTTCTCGTAATGGCCCTGGGAGCACATTCTGAAATCTTTTGTGACAGTCCTGCTACAAGAGTGGAACCCCCCTCTAAGGGCAGCCTGACCAGAGGTTCAGTAACTCACTTTGGGTACTACTTTGGTATCGTGGGGTTCATACCTGCCCACGTTTTGCAGCAGGAACCTGAACCCATGGCCTTGCAAGAGATGAGCCCCACAAGCCCTGAGCCAGCTCGTGTATGTTATGGCATGGCAGGAGACAGCAGGGGGCTGAATAGACACCTTTTTGGACATTTAAGGCATGACCGCAACTTACTGTGCTGTAAGAATTTCCCTGTGTATTGACTCATGGTATATAACAGTTAATCAAAACAAAAATAATCAAAGTTTAAGTTTATGCTTCTCATTTCCCTGTCAACATGGATTGTTATTGCCATGCTGGTAGGAGAGGGCAGTTGTAAGAAATAAATGCTGTTTAGTTCAGTAACAAAAAAATAAGGCACCTGCTTATTACCAAGCAGGTAATAAGACTAGAAATTCTGATGCCACAAAAGTCACAGAGCCTGAAATTGCCCCTTGTACTGTAGGAACTGCCTGATGTAAGCAAGAAGCAGGTACATACCCCCAGGGAGATGGGTCAAAGAAAAGCCAGACTTTTGGGGATGAGTCAGTCAATGGGTAGAAGTCCAGGAAGCAGGAAGCCTGACAGCAGCTATTTCTCTGAAAGTCTTAAACAGCTGATGGATCACTACAGACAGATAATGTCCCAAGAGCAATAGCAAAACAAAGCAACCTTGAACTCTGAGCAGCTGACAATTTTCATTAAAAATAATATGGTATTCAGTCATAAAAGTATTTTGCGGTTCTAGTTCTTGTAAGTGCTTCACCCTCCCCTTCCAAATCCCCTGACAGTGAGATAACACATCCCTTCAAGGTGCATAATAGCAGAATAGAAAGATCTTTTGAATTTCAAAGCTGTGTGCTGCAGCTAAACTGCTGATGAAGATTTGTCTGATAGTTTTCTGAATGCTGGGGATATTTCCAGAGCCAGAAGACCTATTAGGGAGGCTGATTCATAAAGAAAAACCAGCTCCTTTATTCATCTCATGTGCAAGGTTCAAAGGAAAGACCCCACGAAAACGTTACAAAGTACTAATAATACAAACCTCATGAAAACGAAGGAAAAAGAGAAAATACCCAAGAAACAAAGAGCCTCCAGAAAAATAACATAATAGAACTCAAACCCTGCAAAGCTGATCTTTGAATACAAGATTGGCATAATGCATTTCAAATCTTCAGTCATACAAAAATGTCTTTTGCATATGAAAGGTCTTTGTAATTTTTGCTATCATCACTATAAGCCTCAGATGGATTGGCTTTGATTTACTAAACAATAAAAAAGAAAAAAAAATCCCAAGTGTTTTCTACAGATGCGTGAAGATGCTTTAAAAAAAATATTATTGCTCCTTCTCCCATACCAGTTGCAGAGGGAACTGCCATCCATGAATGCTTAGTTTTTTGTTTGTTCTTTTTCCTTTAAAAACAAACAAACAAACCCCAGAATCTTAGCCCGATTGATTTAGTCTTTCTTGGGAGAAAGGGGAGGGAGGAAGGAAAGAGGAATAGAAGGAAAAGGAAGGTTAAAAAACCCAGGGGCAGTGGGGTATACTTAATGGGATCTTACGCATCAAAACAAATTAATAAATTCATAAAGCACATGCTATTTCCAAATTCAGCCATGAGGAACTGCTAAGCACATTTTAAAAGGTATTATGTTTTGAAACACATGGAGAAAAGGAGTTCTGGAGGCTGAGTTTCTCAAGGATACAGTATTTTGAAAACTACTGATATTTTTTGTTGTTCAATATTTGTTTTCTGAGGAATTACTTTTCTACCCATTTTATTTATTTAGTGCTTGAAAGAGGCTTGAACAGGCTGCCCAGAAAATCTGTAAAATTGGAACCTGAACTTGAAGGTTCTAACTGCAATCACACACTAGGTCCCAGCAGTCGAGGACAGTGAGGAACTGAGATCTCTCTCTCCCCCTGAAGCAGCAGCACCAGTAGGTGCCTGTGGGATGCTCTGATGGACACCCCAAGGCTTCTGCCTGCTTCTCAGGTAGCAAATGCCACATTTGTGCAAGACACAAGGAGAGATCTGAAACTCAGGTGGAATGCAGCAAACAGACCCCGTGCTTCCATTTTGCTGAAATGCTGTTGCCGTTATCCACCTTGCCTGTGGTGTGACAGAAAGGCTGGACCATAAGTACATTATGGTCAACCATACAAAGTAACCATTATGCTTGTTTAATGTGTTTTCGTTCCTTGATATGATATCTTAAAGCCTAAGCAGAGTTCAAGAAGCTCATTTAATTTTAATGTATTTTTTCCCCTCTAAGCAGAGCAATTTTTTCTTCAATTACCTTTAGCAGAAATCTAATCTAGCAAACAAGAACAGCAACAAAATATGTCATTACAAATGATTTTTACAATTTTGTTGTTACCCTGATTTATTAAGGTGTCAAGTTTTTTCTAATTCTGTTTGTTGATTGTCCTTTTAGGAAAAAAAATATGTCTTTGAATTTGCAATAATTGCCAGCAACACGTATGTAAATATTCAGATGTAAAGAGGCAATTTCAATAGCCATTTAAACAAGGTAAAATACCTACTTAGATACATAGAGTAATGAACTCAGGTCGGATTACCAATGGTTTACAAAAAATAACACAATGCTCTACAAGACTTTTACGATGTATAGCTGATAGCCAGAATTTAAAGCGGGATAAATACTTTCTGGCAAGGTCATAAAAGGAATCAATGCTGGAAATTTAGTCTTTCATCAGAGAACTATACAGATAATCACCAGGCAACAAACAATATGCTGGCAATGACCATTTTTTTTTTTTTCTTTCCTTAAGAGATACAGGCATATCTACATTTGCAAATGTAGCGCAAGAGCAGAGGATCTATGGAGATGAACAGCTCATAAGACAGACTCAGTGTCCACCGGATTTATGTTTAGATTGTGCAATTCTGCCTGGGTTTTTCTGGACCTTGGATATTGAGGATTGCTCGTCAGGGATGCGAGGGCATTAGGTGCCCTCCTGGGGGTCACCTAGCTCCAAAAGGGACCTGGGTGCTGCAGTTCTGGTTACCTGGCGAGGTGAACCAGGCCAAGGCAGGAAGGAACAATCCCACAAATCACTTCGAAAGTACCACCTTGATCCAAAACAAAACATGAAGGAAAACACTCCTACATTCAAAGTTAACCCTGACCAGCACTGCAATGCCCAGGTGCGATGGAAGAGCTACCTCCACAGATGCTAGCAGCACCCAGCTCTATGGTCCTTCCTGGACCCTTTGGAGGAAGCAAAGCCCTGTGGGAACCACACAGCACCAGGTGGCAGGGACTTCGTTCCCTCAATTGCTCCTCCCACATGTGCCCAGGGACAGAGGTTTTCACATGCACCTCCAGCATGTTCCCCCATGCTTGGTGTCTCATGCAGTCCTCTGTGCCACACATGGTACAGTGAACATTTTTTGACTGCTTTTTTGGGGATTGGGGTGAATGGGTTAACCAGGCTGGCACTAAACTCTTATTGCCTCCAATGTGACCACCAGACTAGAAGCATGTCTCCTCAGGAGAGACACAGACATTTAATTTAAAGGAAGACTCTATAGACGCTGTTTGTTGGAAAGCATCTACTAGAGGTATACACACAACTTTGAGGTTCTTGATTTCTGTTGTTGCATCTCAATACAACTGCAATAAAAATAACGTATTGACTTCCATTTCAGATCCAGAAGAAATGCAGAATGTAAAACCCCTTATATATTACTTTTGCTTGAGATACAAGTTTTGCTTCAAAAAAGGAGACTGATAAATAAAAGTATTTCATTGACTGATGGCGACTGCTTTCAAATTTTACCCCACAGGAAAAGTTATTTTAAGTACAGTACAGAAGATTCACTAAAGAAGGGGAAAAGGGAAGGCCATGGAAAGCTCCAGGAACTGACTGCTTCCTCTGAGGGCAACATCACATCGCAAGTTACTACCCCTGGATGACACGCAATGCTTACTGGAAAATACTCTAAGGTGTATCTATTCAAAACCATGTGTTAATCTGCTGCCATTTTGTCAACTTTTTAATTCTTATGGCTTGCCATTCAGGTCAGTTTAACCATGGACAATGGGGTATCCAAATCTTTCCAGTATTCAGCTTCCAACTCACTCCAGTTAACTGTTCAAGTAAAATAAAAAAAAAAAAAACAAACCCAGAATAAAAAAATCCCTCATAATTTTTTTAGAGTTTTAAGTTCCATGATAGCAAAAGCCAATTAAGAGCAACTCAATTCAATTAAATAAAATCTAGTAATCACTTTCTGATGACTTTGTCAAAGTCTCTGTATCAATTAGAATATCTTTGCTTTGAAAGATTGAGGAAAAGGATTAGTAACATCAGCTGGAGCTCAAATTTCTTTATTAAGAAATTCCTTTGATTTTATCAGGGCTAAAAATCAAAGTCCTATTTCAGAAGATTCTTTGTGTTTTGATTTTTAAAATTATATTAAAATAATGCTTATCAAAATTTTACTGTAAGTGGTTGTCAAGAATTGTCTTTTTTTCTTCCTCAAACCTCCAGATGCAGTTGTTAACTATCCTAGTTCAGTAAATAAGTTGTATACACAGTTCCAGACAGTTTCCCAATGAATATAAATATTTTACATTCAGATAGGTTTTTTTTTATTTCTACACAGATATATCAAGGTCATTTTATTCTGTATTTGTTCATAAAACATCCGTTACTCGTCACACGGGAGTATTAGTAGGGTAATACTAGTGACTATCCAGCAGAGGGAAAAAACAAACAAAAAAATCCCATAAAGCCTCTTAAGCACTCATGGGTTTTCTCCATTGTTTGTTTATTCCCTAAGTGAAAACATGGGGTTAGAAGCCACGTTTCTTGACTTTACTTGTTTTCCTTAAATCAGATGAACACAAAAGCTTAAGGAAATGTTCTTGTAGAAAACAATTCACCTGCAGTCACTGTGCACTCTCTAAATGTTGACATAAGAAGGGTGACATGACAGAAGTCCAGGGGATACATATAACCCCTGTTTCAGATTCAGAAAAAACCTACACTCAGCTTCTCCATGAAAAAACATAAGAGAGCATTTATATACCATGCAAAATAGAAGGGTAATAGAGCTGTGTTTTCTAGAGTTCCCACAATCACCTGAAAAAGTAAGCACACACTTGGTAAAGGTTCACGTCTCACTTCTTGGTGATAAATCAGTTTCCCTATAAATGTCCTTAATTGGGCAAAAGTTTTCACTTCATAAGCAGACACCCTGAACATTAGGTACCATGTTTTCCAAGGTTCATACATGCAAAACCCAATTCAGTAGCTCTTCAAATTCAATGAAGACCATGTTTAAATACTTATTGATGGACAAATAGATTTACTTAAACCTTCATAGAATAAAAAGCTAAAAAACAACTTGACAGATTCTTTAGAAAGTAACAATAAAACCTGAAGAAATCATAGATATGGATTTTTACTGCTAGTCTAATACTGACTTTTAACTGCTAGGCATCAGGAGGGGAGTTTCTGTTTGCAAGCCAAAAGCCAACTGTCCTGCTTAGTCCTGCAATCTAGGGATATGTAGACTTCACACAATATCAATCCTGGGATGGGGCATGTCCTTGTGCAGCTAAAAATAATAATAATAAATAACACAGAACCAAGCTTCCAGTTGTCTTTTGCTTAAGCTCAAATGCTAGTTAGTGGGTGGAAATTTCTACCTACTTTTGAATTTGCTATTCAGCTTCCCAAAGGGAGGTTCAGCATCTCCAGTATTTATTGCCCTCAAGACAGAAGCCCCGAGATGCCTTTTGTCCCTTCCAATTAAGTTACCCGCTGTGCTCCCCACATACATGCAAGGAAATAATTTAAAACCACCTCTCCTCTTTGCCGCTTTTATGTCAGTCTCTGAGCAGACATCACGCAGAGAGGGCCATATGTTGGCCCTTTTTCACTAAACTCAGCTTAATGCTCCCAGTCTTTTCTTAAAATACGCTGAACAAAGACAGCATAAGAGATTTGGAAATGCCTGATGGCAAAGTGGGAGTGTTCGATCTCGTTCTGCTTTGCCCTGTGTATGTGTGTGATATCGATGTCACTCCAAATCACAGATTTAAGGACAGTTTCTTAGAGGGGAGACGTGATGTTTTCCTTCCCTTCTCAGTGGTGCTCTTGTAAAACAAATATACATGACATACGTAGACTCTGAAACTTAGCAGCATTTCGTATGATCTGGATGCCATTAAACAGAAAAAAATGGGTAGAGGCAACAAACACAGAAACGTTTAAATATTTTGCCTTTCAAAAAGTGATCTGACCTTTGAATAGTTTCCCTTGTAACATTATGTAGCCACTGATGATGAGCCTGACTGCTCCATTTTGCTTAAAGAGAAACAGAATGTTCATGCATAATTGAATGCATTGTATGAAAACTATTAAGACAACCTGTAAGTATTGTTTTTCTTCTCCTAACAAGAGGAACTAAGCCCTGGTGAACATATAGAACACTAGACTTGACGGGCTGGTGATTTGGGTTCTTTGATCACAATTCCACTACTCAGAGCAAAATGAACTTTGAAGAAAATATTTTCATTCCAAAATGATATCAAGAATTTGGGGTTTTAAGGGAGAAAAAGCAAAAGAAATCATAATTCTTATGATTACTATTATGACAATGTGACCCAACACATCATAAATTACGTAATCACAAAATGGAGTTATAAGTTGGGCACTGCGTTTGACATGAGCAATCAATCAGATCTGCTGGGCAAGCACCATATTAGCAAAGCAAACATGCTGGAAAGACTGGGATTTGAATTTACTGAGAAATTGCTGCAGCGTGTCTCAGCCACAGTTTTGCTTTTTTTTTTTTTTTTTTAAAGCTAGACTACAGGCAGGCTGTAGCAGTGGTTTTTAATGCCATGATTTGAACTTGACAGCCAACTGCCAGGTAAAATGAGAGGAGATTACCTTTTGGCAACGGCTCTCTCCATTTCCTAAACTAAATGACCTTCAACCAGAGCAGCAGTGAAAATCACAGCAGTCTAATCTTAAATGTGAACCCTGTGGTGAAAGAGCAGTGGTTCATATTATAAGCAGAATGCATAAATGCTTTGAATCATCATCAGATTAGATGAAAAATGCGACTGTGTTCACAAAGAGTAACTATTACACAAAGAAATGTAATAGAAAAAGGCTGAACAATGTCAGAGACAGGCTAATGGGCTTCCCCATTTCTTTCAGATTCATGAAGATACTGTTTCACTTGTCCACCTTCTCAATCCAGGTAATTTTCTATAGATTTTCTTTTCATCTGCCCTAATTAAAAAGGCAATTAAAGCAATCACTTCAATTTCTGTATGTTAGCTTTGCACCCCCCCTAACAATCACCTGTATCTCTCCCATGATGCACATCATACAAGTTTAAATAATTTCTATGACATCCTTCTTCCAGTTCTCTTGAGTGTCTACCACAGACAACAGTCACAGTTTCACCTGCTGCAAATTAATTTTAGGGCTTTTGCCTGCCACCCTGCTTTCATCAATTGTTTCAGGGTAGTAGGAATTTTGCAGTGTCTCTGTTCAGCCTGGGAAACAGGAGGGTTCATCCCCCCAGCCCTCCAATCTCTACTTCACTTTGGGGTACCTAAGCCCTTTGTAGTTGCTGGAAAGTTTCAGAGTCAGCTGGAAATCGCTTCTCATTTTGTTGAGTTACAACCCATTTGCTGAGCAAACGAGGCAGTGGTTGATTATGTTTGTTGCAGTAACTGCAAAAAGCTCTCATGTTATGTGTTTGTGCAGACCAAGCCTCGGCAATTTTTCCTCTGCAATCACTGTTAATAAGGCTGGTGATTCTCTGTCCCCCTTCCAGGTGATAGGCATGTTTTCTGTGTAACAGAAACCTGTAACAGACCTGATCCAAGTTGGCCAACCAGAAGCCTTGATCCTACAGCCTCCCTGAGGAGTTACTGGGGGTAGCCATCTGCATCGTTGCTTTTGCAAGAATGGTTCATTCTTTTTCCAACCTAAATGTTCCCTGCACCTTTGGGGAGTTTGGGTTTGAAAGGCAGAGCAGAGAGCAGTGCTGGGTTCAGCGCTCCATCTCAAAGCATCCCAGCAGCTGGTATATATACAGAGGGGTCTCTCCTCTCTGCCCTCCCACCTGCCCATCTCTACCTCCTGCCTGCTAACGCTGCAGCAAGGCGAGCACTCATCCCCTGCGTCAGGAGAACAAATGCCCTTGTCCCTACGTGTCCCTCCACACACACCAACATCTGTCCGTAAATCAGAGCATGAGCGAATTTCTCATGTGAAGGGCAGCAGCGGATACCTGAGCTCTTGTTACTCAACAAGAAAGAAACACAGGGCTGCCTTCTGTTCCTGGCACTGCTGAATGCAAAGAAAATATAGTATAAAAAATGGAAAAGGGATTATAAAAAAGCTTAACTTACAAAAAGCACATTAATGACCAAATTAAGACTGAAGAGGGAACATGGCAAATCATTAAAATGCTAATGACACCGCTGAAAGACATAAAAAACCAAGGATGCCTGTTTTGTGTGTGGTGTTGTGAAAGACACATTGACAGAAGTGATACTAAGCAAAGATTGATGGTGTCTTTCTAATGCGAATTTAAATGCCTGAATTTTTTGTAGGAGTTTTCTGTCTCTGCTCTATGAAATATGATCTTTGTTGCTTCTGTACAACATCATTTCCTTTAACTCCCCCAGCACAGAAAAGAAACCAAACCAACAACAACAAAAAAACCCAACTTTGATGAAGTCAAGCACAACCTTGTCATCGCAAAACTGAACCATGTTGAGGATTTTCTGATACTGACTGTATTTCTGAGGAAAAGCCATTGCATGGAAAGGGCTGGTGGAAGTTGGGAAGCCCCTTACATTTCCCAGCTCCCTCTGCCACTGCCCAGAAAGACCAGCCACAAATCTGTGCTAAGGCAGGTTTGAAATGGGGTGAAAATTCCCACACAGTCCAAATGGCACTGTGAATGCAAGAAAAGGTAGGAAAGTCATGCTGCAAGGCTCTTCAAAGCACATCCGTAGTTTGCTGTGAATCTGAGTCTATCCAGCTGTTCTTTGACATCACAAAACCAAGGCACTGTTTCAGTTCTGCACCGCAAGCAACTGTGAGCAAAGCTACTTATCTCTGCATCATCAAGCATTTTTGACTTAATGGCATAACATCTTCTACTTGGCACCAGATCTGATGCCATGCTGATTATACACTTGAGATGAAAGCTCCTTCTGTGAGATTGTTGATTTCTTTAATGCAGGTCACTGTATCATGGTCAGTCAGTACATTACTGCCTAACCCATTAGATACATGAGCTTTCCAGCATTCCGAGCAGCCCTTGTCCTGGTGCTGCTGAGTGTTTGGAGGAATTCAAGTTTGAATACAGTCATAGAGAAGCATCCAAGAGCAGAAAAAGGTGGCAGCAATTCCTGGACCAATTCTTCTGGAATATCAGTCACAGCCCTTTTCACTTGGAAACCAGTGAAGCAGTAGGGAAGGCTCATTGTGGAAAGGATTAAAAAAATTATTCAGGCTATTTGTGTACCTATGTCTGTCCTGCTCTGTCCAGGGGAGTGGCTTGCACGTGGGGGGCAAGAGGCAATTCTGTGTGCTGAAGCCCCTGCTCCCCTACAGCTGCACCCACCTTATGCAGACACTGCAGACCTGCAACTGCGACAGTCCCCACCACTTGCAACAGCACCCATTAGATTGCCTAATTAAGATGATTTCACCTATTTGTTTAATCAAGACTGAAGGGGAGATGGGAGTTTTTCCTCTCTCTCAGACCCAGCTGGATTAAAAACAGCAACCTTGTGTCAGACAAATCCTTTAGCTGCACGTAATTGCGGCACTACAAGACTCACTTTGCACCAAGTCACATAAGTGCTTTATTTGTAGAAGAAAGAAGGAAGGCAAAAAACTTTACTTACACATACTGATTCCCTGAGAAAATTACCTCCTAGTTCTCCTTTATTTTCTTTGAAAGGAATTACACATATTTTTCTTCATTACAAAAGACTAAATTGTTGTATCCATCCAGTTTCAGTTAAACTCTCCGGTGCAGTGACAGATAAAGGATGTTCAGAAATTAAAATATGTGACTTGTATAAATACATAATGAAGCAATTGGAAAAATATTATAAAAAATAATATCCCTACTGATATAATACAGAATTCGAAGTCCCTTTAATAAAACTAAACATTTGGTTTCTCCAGAAGAGAAAGCTCCTAAGAGGCTTAACAGCATTAAGAAGAGAGAATAAACTATTGTTAACTTAATTTATTTTTTAAAAAAAGTTAATCCTGCAACAGTCATTTATATTTTTCTGACTCAAAGGTGCTACTATGATTGACTTTCATTCCCAACTCCATTTCAGCATAATGGAGTTTAGATGTGCCTATTTATCAAGCTCTAAATTGCAGGTTCTTTATTTTTACAAACCAATCACTAGAAGTTTTTGTGATAATGATCTGTGCTGGGAACTAGCCTAATTTTTTTCCCCTCTTTTTGGGAAAGCAGAAGAAACCATATGGCAAAGCTACACACAAGCTTATCATAATTGTTCCAAAAAGCACAGGAGACTTTTCTCTTGTGATCTTTTTAGTTATTTAGGAATTGTAAAAGAGTTGTCAAATCCACTTTTTCAATGGTGCTGCTGAAAACATTGCTAGCTTTTCTAAAGATACTTCAGCTGAGCAGTGATTTTGGCTTGAATTATTTTTGGCTTGGAAAGACCCACAACCTACAAAATGTCAATCTTTTTTTACTTCTCACTGTCAGAAATCACAACTAGTGATTATGGACTTTGTCATATTTCAAAGCATGAAATATCATTACAAGATGGATATTCAGACCTGGTGTGTGGCAACAGGCTTCAACGAGTGGAAAATATTTTTTGTGCTGTTAGATTGACTGCTGCTTCTCACTTTCAGATCAGTTGGAATAAACATCTTGTTTGTCCACGGCGTGAATTGAAATTGTAAATTAAATAGCATCCAGATTGCTTCATCTTAAGCTACCCATATATACTCAGAAATTTATCATATTTAAACACAAATTTCTCAAGCTATCCACAATAGCTTTCAAGAGACACCAAAAGATATTTTGCAAGTGTCACATTACTTTTTCGAGAGGAATGAAATATATTCAGTAGAATAATTTTCTGAGACTTGATTCAGACAAATCATCAGCAGCAGACAAAAGCCGTTATTACCACCCGACAGACAAGCTTCATCTAAGCCCCATCTCATACATCTTTGGTAAATCTTTCTCTCATGCTGTAGCCCAACACCTCTACACTCCACAAAAAATGTGGTTTTTTTTTTCTTTTTTTTTTTTTTTCTGAATGCCTGTTTCATTTAAAGTGTTGGCAAAACTGTTAGTGCTTTGTTAACTATCCATACATTAATCAAGAAATCCTCAACACCCCACATGGTAGGTTGGAAAGATATCTCCTCACAAGGGTCTGTCTTCCCATCCTTCTGTACAGAAAGATGTGCCCTATTGCAAGCAGACATGCTTCTATGTTTTGCTCATCAAACCAGCTTGTGTATCCGAGTGATATGGAGACCCTGAGTTACTTCATGAATAACTCAAAAAAGCAAGTCACAAAAAAAAAAAATAAAAAATCACACTTCTGGCAAGCCATATGTGAGTATAAGAATCTATTGCCATTAACAACTGCTTCTTCCAGACAAGTGGTACAATACTTTAAAAGCACTTGGTAGGTTGATCTAAGCTAAAAATATTACTTGGCTGGGATACACAAGCCGTTATCACACAGACCGTGACACACAGCACAGTCCATTAGGGATCTCTCCTCAGGCTCTGCATCTCAGGACCAATCTTTATGAGCATTTAAGGACCTTTCCTGGTGGCAGAGTTAACACAAATCCTATTTACATTGTAAGCACGGCACACTGGGAGGCAACGTTGCTTTTCTGAACTCTAGATGGCCATCCTGAAAGTTCCCATTTGGTAACTTATCCTGTTCCACAGGGAAAGTGTACTTCGCTATATATCTAGCTCTTATCTCACAATTTCACTTCTTCCCTTCCTCTTATCTTACAGAAAGTGTCCAACAACTTAGATAATTTCAGCAAGAATTTCACAGCAAGTATAAGAGAGAGAAAGAGGAAAGAAGTGAAGCTTATTACAGTCTAAACGTCACAAATTCTGGCTTTTGATTTCTTTTTATACTGCTGCAACACATGCCAGAAATGGGGAAAAAGTTGGGAAAAAAGGATTTTGATATGGAATATCTCAAAATGCAAATGCGACATTATCTAAGTAAAAGTGAAAGATGACGTAAAGAGGTTGTGTTGATAAATAACAGGAAATGCTGGCTGAGTAACAATAGTCTATCGCTCCTAGAAGAGAGATATTACTTTGTAATACCTGAAAAAGAAATAAATATGTAGTTTCTTAAACATATTGGTATTATGCTGGGATCAAACTAAAGTAGTTTAAGGAAGTAACATGCTTTTTTCCATATTTGTGCAAACTCTGCATTATGCTGTTGTGACTATCACAGAGATTGACCTCAGAGTAAGAGCCTGGTAAAAAAAAAAAAAAAAGAGAAAGAAAAAATTCAAACCAAACCAAAGAAACATCTTGCTACAAATGAAGTTTCAGAAGAAGTACCATGTTTGCCCTAACTCTGCTGGGGGGGTGTGGGAACAGCATGCCAGCAGAGCAGTGCTCCATTAGACTTAAGTCGCAATTGCTGTGTATTTTTTTACTTCATCTTTACTGATCTGAGATAATCAACCAAAAAGAGTTTGAAAAACTCAGTTTACTCATGCTTAATACTTCATAAAACCAGTTTAATCAGTTATTAAGTTAGAACATTTCTTCTTCCTTAACAACTGAAGGAAAAAAATCCTAGCTCTCCTGAAGGCCACATAAAAATGTAATACACACGCTTCCTGAGAACCCACCTGCCTTTGTATCGATAGAACAAACAGTTAAAATGTAAACAGGGGAAAAAAAATGCTGTGATGTTGCTCTTGTTTTGATACACACGTGACACTTACAAAAATAATAATAAGAAAATCAGTGATAACTGCCTCTATCTGCAGTTCCCTTTTTGAACAGATGTACCACTTAGGCTACTACATATTAAGCAGAGATCAGAAGTCTTTGATCCTATCACAAGAAAAATAATTTTTTCTTCAATTATGGCTCCATTTGTTTCCATTTCTAATAGCCCATGCAGCTATATGTTAAACAAAAAGCCATTAATCCCTTGACTAACTCAAGCTAGAATGTTTTATTTTCTGTATCCTAAAGATCTGGCTGTAACAGCTTCAACTTTCAAATTTCACCCTATTCAGTTATTAACATTTAGGGAAGATAGAAAAGTCTCTCTGCACTCCAGTTTTAGGTCAGGGCCATTGCAGGTGTTTTGCTTACAGAAGAATTTCTGAACTTACATCTACACTGAGAAATTTTTCCTTAAAGGAAAGAAAAACTGAATTTAACCTTAAATTTCACAACTTCCCTAAGATGTCTTTTGTTGGAGTTCAATCTACTTCAGGTGTCTCATAGAGAAAACTCTTGCATATTACCATGTTAGAGATTCTTCTGCTCGTTGGATACAGAGGATGCCTCAAGTCTTGAGTCCAGAATCATAGAATGGTTAGAGATGGAAGGGACCTTAAAGATCATGGAGTTCCAACCCCCCTGCCATGGGCAGGGACACCTCCCACTAGAGCAGGTTGCTCAAAGCCCCATCCAGCCTGGCCTTGAACACTTCCAGGGATGGGGCATCCATGACTTCCCTGGGCAACCTGTTCCAGTGTCTCACCACCCTGTAAAGAATTTCTTTTTAGTATCTAATCTAAATTTCCCCTCTTTCAATTTAAACCCGTTACCCCTTGTCCTGTCCAGAAAGCCTTAAATGAGGAGAGAAAGCAGTACTGCATTTGAGAAACAAGTTATGAGAGCTTTGTAGGGTTTTGTCTCCTTTCTAAAGGAAAAAAGATTAACCCAGTAACTTCAGTTGGTTCATGAGCATGAAAAGAACAACATCCAAAACCAAGAAAATGACAGGCAAAGTTACTCTTCTAAACATTTAAGCTTCAGTCTACTACCAAGCTATAAACTACAAATATAAAACTCACCAAAAAGAGGAAGAGAACGTCAGTTGGGGAACAGAAAGAACCAGCCATTCCAACCTACATCAGCACAAAGCCTCCATCTTCTCCTGAATCAGCCCTGGCCAGTTGGATTTTACTTAAGCTGTGGGACTCTCCTTTATAGCCTCTGAGCTGTGATCATTCACACGCTCAACTTTTGCACCTGGGTTGCCCCCTCCTTGCAAACCAGCAGCAGTGGCTTGCTCACAGGTGCATGTGTTTTCTTTTTTGGTCATGGCCTATTTTCTAAGGAAGCATTGACAGAATAAAGACAAATGAAAAGGAAAGCCACAGCTGCCACAATTGAATTGCGGCCTCTACATGCTTATAGCACAGAGAAATTGGAAAGACAAAATGAAGGTGTGATACTCATCTTTGGGATGATGAGTAGGGTAGATGGTTGGACTCGATGATCCCAAGGGTCTTTTCCAAACTAAATTATTCTATGATCTTCATTTCTGGGACCTGATGAGATGCATCCCAGGGTCCTGAGGGAATGGGCTGATGTACTTACCAAGCCATTCTCCATGATATTTGAAAAGTCATGGCAGTTGGGTGAAGTCCCCAGTGACTGGAAAAAGGGAAACACTGCACCCATTTTTAAAAAGAGTAGTAAAAAAAAAGAGGACCCTGGGAACTACTCCCCTGTCAGCCCCAGGCTCTGCCTGGGAAGATCATGAAACAAATCCTCCTAGAAGCTGTGATAAGACACATGGAGGACAGGGAGGTGATTTGCGACAGCCAGCGTGGCTTCATCAAGGGCAAGTCCTGTCTGACTAACCTAGTGGCTTTCTACAACGGAGTGTCTACATCATTGGACAAGGGAAGAGCTATGGATATCATCTATCAGGACTTCTGCAAGGCCCTTAACACTGTCCCCCAAAAGATCGTTCTCTCTAAATTGGAGAGATATAGATTTGATGGGTGGACTGACGGGTGTTTGATGTATAAGGAACCAGCTGGATGGTTGCCTCCAGAGGGTAGTGGTCAATGGCTTGACGTCCAGATGGAGGCTGGTGACAAGTGGTGTCCCTCAGGGATCCATACTGGGACCAATACTGTTTAATATCTTCATCAATGATATAAACAGTGGGATCAAGTGCATCCTCAACAAATTTGCAAATGGCACCAAGCTGAGCGGTGCGGTTGCAATACCAGAGGGATGAGATGTCTTCCTGGACAAGCTACAGAGGTGGTTCCATGCAAATCTCCGGAAGTTCAACAAGGTCAAGTGCAGGGTCCTGAACTTGGGTCAGAACAATCCTTGTTATCAATCAATCAATCCTTGTTATATAGACTGGGGGAGGATGTGATAGATAGTAACCCTGCAGAAAAAGACTTGGGGGTACTAGTGGATGAAAAGCTAGAGATGAGCCAAGAATGCACACTTGCAGCCCAGAAAGGTAGTTGCATCCTGAATTGCATCAAAAGAAGCATGGCCAGCAGATCGAGAGAGGTGGTTCTCCCCCTCTACTCTGCTCTTGTGAGACCCTACCTGGAGTACTCTGGAACCCTCAGCAAAAGAAGGACACAGACCTGTTGGAACAGGGTATAGAGGAGGGTCACGAGGATGATCAGAGGGGTGGAGTACCTCTCCAATGAGGACAGGCTGAGAGAAGTGGGGTTGTTCAGACTGGAGAAGACAAGGCACCGGGAAGACCTTATAGCGGCCTTCTAGTATCTGAAGAGGGCCTACAGAAAAGCTGCAGAGGGACTGTTCAAAGGCATGTAGTGATAGGATGAGGGGGCAATGGTTTTAAATTAGAGCAGGGTAGGTTCAGATCGGGCATTAGGAAGAAGTTCTTTACAATGAGGGTGGTGAGACACTGGAACAGGTTGTCCAGAGAGGTGGTGGAGGCCCCATCCCTCGAGATATTCAAGTTCAGGCTTGATGAGGTTCTGAGCAATCTAATCTAGTTAAAGATGCCCTGCTTACTGCAGGGGGGTTGGAATAGATGACCTTTAAAGGTTCCTTTCAACCCAACACATTCTATGATTTGAAGATAAGAAAATCAAAATTTCCATATTCAAAGAGCATCTTACAGGAACACAATACTCTGTCGTCACACTAAAAAATTACATGTACTCTCCCGGAAGGTCTTTTGAATAATAAGAAAAAGAGAAATGAAAAGGTTCAGTGAAGACTGGGGAGATGAAAAAGATGTCATAGAAAAGACTGCTGATACAAAGTCTTTTTTATTTTTTTTTAAACTATTCAATACCTCCACCCCCCCGTTTTTCAAATGGAATAGTTTTATACTTAGACAATCCTCTTCCAATTATTAGCCTTGTGAAAGCAGAGAATGAATAAAAATTTCATGTCAGTCCTGCTGTTGATGTTTCCAAGATCAGACTCTCCAGATGAACCCCCTTTAGCCCTCCTTGGGTACCCAAGTACTGAGTTGTTCTTCAGATGAGGCTACAAGCAGGATCTCACCCTGTGAGAACACTGCAGCTGGATAAAAGACCTGTTGACATTTCAGTGGTGATCAGAGCAGGTACCCAAACTGTGGAAGAAAAAACACAGCTCAAACCCACCTGATAGGAGCTCAGATTAGTTGCAGCTGAGATTGTTTACATTACTGAGGACATAATCCTGCAACTTTTGTCAAAAATTGTGCCATATTTGCATCAGAAATGGCTTCTTCAGCTGGGTGTATCCCAATGCACAGTAGCTCTTGTCTGAGTTTATACCCCATCTGGAGCTCCTGCCATAGGCAATTTGTCCAGAATAGGCCTGGAGAGGGCTGGGCACGGTGCTATGCTTTTACTCATCTGCCGTTCCTGGCTAATGCAGTAGGGTCTGAGGGACTGGTGTGGGTACCAAAAATCAGCATATCTCTCAGGGTGGTTATGTTTACTCAAGGGGCTTCAGTTTTTGTCTTTAATTTTTTTTATTTTATTTTTTGGTGGGTGGGATAGGCAATAAACTATGTTGTGCCTAATTTTACTTGATTTTGTCTGTTTTGTATGTAAGTTGTTACAATTTTCTTGCAGAAGGCACCTTCCTTCCTCCTCATGCCAGAAATGCATTTGCTATTTCAGGGACAGATAAGCCCTCTTCTGTTCCAGCTTTTTTGGCACGCTTGCTGAAAACTTCAGAATGAAAAATAAATGAATATGATGCATCATAACACAACATTTCTGACTCATTTCAGCAGTTCCCCCAGAAGCCCTTCTGTGCCGTCCCCAGGCTGAGGCCACACACCGCGCCATGTGAATGCCACCTCAGTTCTTATTTCTTGGAGCAGCACTATCTTAACACACTGAAAATTTCATTTTGTTTTAAAGGACCCTCCCCTGCACCAGCCTCCAGAGAAGATAAGTATTATCAGTCCAGTGTCAGCAAAGTGATAAAGAAGAGCGAAGCAGTGTTCTAGCATGAGCCAGACACCGAGGCTTGCTTAGCAGTGCAGCCAAGTGCTTCAGTGGCTGATGATTGAAAGCAGAAGCTTAATGGGGTGAATGTGAACAAAGAATTAGAATAAATGCCACCTTCTGAAATAGAAGGCAAGCAGCTAAATGGCTTGGGTGAGACAGGAAAGCAGATGTAAAGTGGAGAAGCAGTTTTGCAAACCAATCTGGATTTCAGATTTGCCAGCCAGTATGATGACAGCCTCTGTCTGGGTGGCCTCCTGCATATCAGCAGGTGTGACAGGAAAAAAAATACATGCTCCTCTTGCAAGATCTGATTTGTTTCAGAGGATGGTTGTTTTCTGGTCTCCCGAGTAAAGCTCCTTCTAATTAAGCAGTTCTCAATAGAACATGCCACCCCAATTACCTGTACACATATACTAATCTTCAGACTGATATATCTTCAGGCTTTAGCAGGATAAGCATAATCATCTATGAAAGCTTGCACTGAATAAGGAAAAGGAAAGGTTTTTTTTGTCTCATCGTGACCACTCACATCATGTCAAGTGGTACAAATACTCTGTCGTTTTAAGAGAACTGGCACACATAGCTCTTTACATCCTCCAGCAGGAGTTCTTACCTGGTGGGACTATCCCCTGTTCTCACACAGCCCAAAAGGACCACTGAGAGAGGAAGCATTCCAATCTGAAGCAAGGGCTGAACTTGCCCCAAATGCGAGGTTAGCAGTGGGCTAGTTGCACAGGGCTCAGGGTGGAGTGAAATCACACCGTCTGTCAGAGGAGGCTGTAACTTGGCAGGAGGAATAAAGGGTCACACTGCCCAAGGGAAACCCCAGGAGAAACTAGGCTGTTGGTGATGGTGGGGTGATAATAAGGAGTCTGACCTGCACACGTCTGCACATGAGTGAGCCTCGTAGACTAAGCACCAGTATTGAGACACGGTGTTGGATTTGTGCAAGAACCTGGAGCACAGGTTGTGATGCGACTTAAGAAGATGACTCTCTGAACTCCACACCAAGGATGAGGCACATAGACTCTGGATGTCTGGCCATGATGCAGCTGGGACTAACAGGCAGGACATACCTAGAAAAGTGTCTTTTCTGCCATTTTTCTCCCAGTGGTCCTCTTGTAGAGTGCGTTTGATGAATGTGAATAACCATGAGCCAAGAAGCGAACAGACCTTTGTGCAGCTTGAGGGCCATCCATGGAAATAACGGGCCAAATTTCAGTATAGATGAATGCTTCAGTAGACTTCTTAATACTTTGCCAACAGAAAATTCTTGGCTGTTGTCTCTGGCAGTAAGGGTAGAGGCAGTGCCAGCTGCCATTCTGATAAGGCAACTACTAACAGATTTCACCAGCAAACAACCCTCACTGAAATCTGTCCAGAGATGCCTGGGTAGACAACATTCATTAGACAGAAAAGGAGAATTTCTTTGCTGTAAGAGAGGAATGGAAAGCCCATCATTCCTACACAGCTGAAGGGAAACAGATACTATTCTGGTCTGACCGCTCTTCCCTGTCTCCGATGTAGTGGCAGGGATGCTGTCTTGTTTTGGCAGTGCTGACGAGTGTTTGGTAATTATAAATATCTGTCAGACTTTTGGTGTCAATATTTTGGTGTCAGGTAGCTACCTGACTGCATTTTGAAAACAACAGAGCATGTTCTGTACTTGCCGTGTTTCAAAATGGATTAAAAAATTTCTTTAGGAAACAAAATACAAGTCAAGAGACTGAAGTCAAGTTCAGTTCTTATTAATTACAACACCATTTGACTTGACACAAAGGTGAAATTGCATTCAAATCACTTCCAAATTTGTTTTGAGCACGTATGAGTCTATGAAACTAGTGAGATGTGCTTGCATATTTGAGAAGGGAATTACTATGTACATACCAATGCCCAGCACAGGTAATATACAGGCATTCTTTTTAAAGGCTAAGTTTATGCAGCTAATTCCTCACATTCAGCACCGACTGTACAATAACCCTTTTGACAAATGAGTCAAGAGGCAGGGTGCTGCTGAGCATAAAATGCCTTATTGCCTTGCACAGATCTAGGACATGTAGATGAGTGAGGATTAATAGTTACAATTAGAAACGTAAGAGCAGGCTGTAGATAGTGAAAATAATTAGCAGATTCTGAAAAGAATTTCCAGCCCCACAAAAATGTTTTAGTGCAGAATACATTTCAAACGGAAACAATAAAAGAGACTCAGCCATGCTCTTCTCATAATGGTACACTTGGGATTGTCAGGACAGGATTTGAACGCTTGTCAGCTCCTTCACAAAGACAGCTCAATGCTCACAGCCAACTAGACACCCTGGCCCCTGCTGAAGGTGGCAGGCAGCCACTTGGCTTCCTAGAGTGGTCTCAGTCACATTGTAACTGTATTCCTACCTGTGGTCTTCTTCTTAGGGCTGTAGCACTTTGTATTCCCCTAGGATTTATGCTCCCTAAGCCCTCTGCCCATAGAAGAAAGCATCAGCAATGCTGCAGTGTGTGAACACCCTGATCCAGAGCAAGGATGGGGCAGGGTCCTTGATACAGGATCCAGGCAGGTGCATGGAAGGAGCTGCTCTCTGCTCTGTGACTGGGAGGAAGTTCCTGTGCTTTGCTGAGTAGTTTGGGGTTTTTTTCCAGTATCCTAATCTGGTCCTGCTTAAAACACTGCTAATAAAAGAAAATGTGGACACTCAATAGGAACTTTAAATAATCCTGTAAATGGATTAGAAAGTTATGTTTTAAAAATGTAATATGTGCTATATTATCTTTGACTTTTGGCATTAGAGGAAGCATGTTTTTTCCTCTTAAGACAAACTCTTGAGATGTCCTCATTTCTCAGGGGTGCTGGGTTTCAGCAGAGACTACGGATTCAGACAACTGCAGTAAGGTGGAGAAGTTGGCAAAATGAGCAGTACAGAAGTATCCCAACTTAATGACCACGGTGAAGCAGCCGTGGTGAAGCAGCAGCAACGACACGGTGCCTCTCTCAGCAGAGAGGCTGAGCTGGGGGATGTGGGAGCTCAATGCCCAGGCACCTCTGCAGTAGACCCTTCAGCTTCTGTCCTTTCCACATCAGCCACTCTGCAGCGACTTCCCAGGTGGGCTGTATATGGGATTTAAATAACTAAAATGCCATTAAAAAGATCATGAATCATGTTCTCTCGGCAATAGAAAACAAGCCTAATTTGCCTTTCTTATCTCTGTTTAAAGGTAATAGGTGACTGGTGCCTACAATTCCTTAAAACCCCAAAGTCTGCCATTTATGTTTTCAGAAAACTGTCCTCTTATGGCTATGCTATGCTTTCACGGTTTCCAGAAGACCGGAACAGTAAAAGTATTCCAAGAAACCCAGTTAAGTAGATCCAGGGTGGGTTTGAGATGACTGACTTTAGCAGTAAAATGATGGTTTGTTACCGTTAATTTAATTCAGATGAACCTTGCTTCGGGACAGGAGACAACAACCCTCCCAGCTATGGACTGAGAAGGATGCCTTCCCAAAGAGTGCAAATCTCTAACTTAGTGATGAATAAAAAATTCTGGCAGGAGAGGAGCATATAATGATCAAGTGCAAGGAAATGGTAACAACACATCTCACCAATCGATAGAACACTCTCTTTGTAAGAACATACTCCTAGTTTATAGATTAGGTAGCTTGTGCAGAAGAGAGGATTTAACAGCTTTCAGTCTGGTTTAGCAGAAAGACTAACTGATGAAGTGAAATTACCTGGAATACTTAATCACAGAGACCAGAAGAGTTTGGGATTGTGGGTTTTTTGGTGTAAGTACAGCTTTAAAAATCATATTATTCCAGTATAACTCCCATTGTTGCTGTCAGTATGGAGTGTCTAAGTGCCTAATATATCTAACACAGATGTGCCAAAGGGCTACAATTAAATCACTCTGTGCTCATCTTCTGGTACCAATCAACTTTTTCTCCTCTTAATGAACAGACACATGCTGTTTTATACAGAGTTTGATTGACTGGTTGATATGAAAACATGAAGTGGCAGGAGCTGGTGAAAAGTATTTGCTATTCTCTGTTTGGAGCTGCAATAGAAGTGAGTAATTGTTTCTGATTGTGGCAGCCACTCTCGTGCTAACTGATGAGTGCTACAGCACTGATACAGAGGTTATGTTCGGCAGGTAACTCATTCATGAGACATTCACAGATGTCGAAGCATCCCCAATATGTTTTATTTTAAATGGTGGACATGGCTCCAAATAAATACTTTTCTACTATGGGGTCCACAGCTGTCACCTTCACACCTTTGGCAGATTTCAAAAGAGCTCTAATCTGATATTGTACCTCAGAAAAATGAGCCAGAGAGATGCAAAGTGGGTTTCTCAGCACCTTTAGGCAGCAGATAATCCCCACACTGCAGGAGTCCTTGTCTGTCACGTTCGGTACCTACTTCACGAGACTCATATTTAAACTGAAGTCAGCTTGTTGATCTCAATGCCAGAAATAGGTACATTTTTTCCACATATATTGCATCAAAAATGAAGCTTAGTGATAGGATCAGGTGAGGAAGGCACCTCTCATCTGATGAAAGACACCTCCTCAATATCTGTGTACTCTATAGAGGTTGCAGTGACCATACCGCTGTACCACACTGGTCTACAATCTTTGTGGTCCTTGAGGTCTGGGCAAACAAATAATGTTTCTGCACTACTGTTAAATAACACTCTACATCAGTAGAAAGCTGAGTTTGACAAAGAAAAAGGGTTTCTATAGCCAGCTGAAGCAGTGCCATCATCAAAATACCACATACAGGGTAAAAAAAAAAAAACCAGTAGGAAAACGCATTACTGTTGAAGGAAATGAAGACTGTTGATGTAGGAGTGCCATGCCTATTTTGGAGGGAAGGTTGATTAAATTATGATCCCCAAATGCAAAATCATATCAAAACCAAAATAATTCTTCAGAAAACCTGGGAATTTCAGTTACTTTTTTAAGTTAACATCTTAAAGAGCAGATGCTGTAAGAAATGAATGTGTTCTAATTTGGGGTGGAATAGGAAGGCAGTCATTTCCCAGGACAGATGGACTGGGTAACACGTGCCTCTGCTCAGCACGCCTGTGCGAGGGCAGCACATCCCACGTGCTTCCCAATTACTCAAAAGACAAAAGAAAACCAACCACAAGGCAAACCACACTTTTTCACCTTGAAAGAGCATGAAAGAAAATTCTGAAATTGAATCTCAATGTGGGATGATTGTGTATGTTTTGGTGGCAAGTACTCAAGTTTTTTTCCTAAAAAATAATAAACTTTCCTTGAGCAAAGCACTCAGAACAGGTGCTGGAGTCAAATTATAAGCCTGTGTATAGGCTTTGTAAAAGAACTTACAAAAATAAACCCCCACTTATAATTGTCATTTGACAACCAATGGTTCCCACAAAAACTGTTTTAATATTATGTTACAATGACAGAATTACATTAAATTCCTTAGTAGATAATCATAGTTTTAAATTAGTTTAAAATATTGTTGTGCTCTTTGGAGGGCTTTGCAAGTTTAACTGCAATTTTTCTGTGGGTTTTTTTTTTTTAATCTATTTTTGTTTGTTGGTGGGGACTGCCAAAGTTTGTGTAGATATTTAAGCCCAACACAGCATCTTAGCTTAGCCATCTGTGAAAACAAAAACCAAGTAAAAATATAGCTTTGAATAAATGAAGCACTGAGGGAATTTCATACTTGATGTAAATAATTGCAGCTATAGCTTGTTGCTATGCAGTTAAGAAAAACATTTTTCTTATACTTGGTGAAGACCCATTTCTTTAAAAGGTTTCGCTTTTCAACATGAAGACAATGAAACATTAATATTTTTCCATCTTCTGCTTCAAGCGTACATGTGAGATCAATGCTTTGCTGTCTGATTTGATAAAAATGAATGCAAAGGCTCTGGAGAGAGGCAGCAGAGGCTCCTGGCAACTGATGCTCACCAACACTTTCAACGGCCTCAGCCAAAGGCTTTAGATTTGGGGCCCAATCCAGTAGGGCTTGACATTCAAGTGCCCTGTGGAAGGACCAAGCATGAGAAAATGAGGGTCCTTCTCATTTAGGTGGGGTAAAGAAGAGCTGTAAGGCAGCAGCTTTGAAAAAGTGTCACTGACTTCCCAGGTATGCCAAGAAAAGTCACTTTATAATGTACACATGGGAAAAACCTCGAGGGCACAGAAAAGAAGGGAAAGCAAAAGCAGTTCTAGCAGGAACAGTTTTTAACCTATTTATTTTTTTTGCATTTCACCTCTTGGAAAGTGGCACATTTTGTTGCAGGGCAATACTTGTAAAGAAGGGTGGGTTTAGGAACCTGTTCTTCTTCTTTAATAATTCACCACAACAATGTATTTAACCATGATTCTGAAGCCTCATCTCCAAAGTGAAGCAAAGCATAGACATCCTGTCCATAATATGTAGAAACTACAGACTTGATTTTTTTTGTAATAAAAGCCACCTTGTGATGGCCACCCTAAAGGCATGAAACTGGAGATGTCCTTGCAGGGCAAGGGCTCACGTGCCCTTGTTGCCCCATTGGGGGCCCTTGCCTCCTGCCACATCTCCATGGAGCCAGGGGCTGCCTGAGGTCACTGCAGATAGCCCCAAAGAGGTCAAATGCTTGAATACTGTAGTGCAACTCTCTCCCCACGTGCTGCTTTCATTTCAAACCTAAGAATGAAGACTATGAGGACCATAGAACCTGTGTAATAAAAACATAAACCTAACAGCTATTTATGCTTCCACCCATTCTGGGTTTCTTGTGGGAATTTTCAGCCCCAATTTCTCCATTTCAAGTCCTGAAAGGACTTTTCTGGTCATTGTTTTAGACCTGCTTCATAACAGTCCATAGGGTTTCATGCTGGTTCTTAGCTCTCAGTGAGGGCACAGCTCCCTGGGTGCATGCTTGGAGTGCATATATGTGTGTACATTTATGTATATGTGCAGAGGGAGTAGCAAAACTGACAGCTTTCTTCAGCTCCAGAAAAGCTCAACATTTTTTGCCTCTTGTTTGTCTTGTTTCCCTGAGAAAAAAAAAACGTTGGACTTTCTTGGCTGAAAGCTGTCATCTTCAATGAAAAGCTGATTATACAGTGGAAGTAAATAATAAAAGCACGATTCTGTCTGGTTGCCTAGGCTAAATTCATGAAAAAAACCCTCAGTTGGCACTCAGTAATTTCCTCATGAAAAGCAGTGTTTTCTTAAGGAAATAGTGACAATTTGCCTTAGACCAAATTAGTGAAGATATAATCTGTCTTCACATTGAAGATGTCAAATTTGCATGCAAATAATTGTGGCATGAGAACTGGTGGTGTCACACAGCTTTAATCATGGTTTGCAGTAAAAATACCAGGAGAACAAACACCTGCTCTACAGCTTCTGTGGGTTACCAGCATATTATTATTGGTTCTGACCTTCTAATTGCCTCTTTATTTTGTGCTCCTGGCTGCATGGTGAATAACACAAGTGCTCTTTCAACTCCTACGTGTTCCCCTCCACGCTCCCCCCCTTCCTCCTCTCTCTCTCTCTTGGAAAATAAACAAACTACCAATTTAATGACTAACTAGCTTGTACTCTCGGAAGAGCTTCCTGAGCTTTTGTAAAAACGTTGAGCTTTGAACATTTTTCAAACAGAAATCAGTATTTTTGTCTCTCTTTTTCTTAACTTTCTGTCCATGCCAGTGAGGTGCATTTTAATTAGAGTGCTACAGCCCACCTGCCTCTCTCCTGCCGGTAGCTACAGCAGCAAACAACAGCTTCTCAAAGGAGAGGAATGTTAAAGAGCAGCAAACAGCTTCTCAAACAAGCGGAATGTTAAAGACCCGGGCGCCGGGCACGGTGCGAGGCGGCTGCTGGGTCACGCCTGGTACCCAGGAGGCGTCGGGCCGGGGGATGCTGCGGGTGGGATGCGGGATGCGGCTACCTCCCGGTGCTTGCGGTATAGGGCTCCCGGGGGCGGCAAGCACCGGTGTCACCCCTCTGCCGAAAAGAGAAGGCTGGGGTGTTGGTGCTGCGGGAAGAGCGTCCCCCCAAAAAAATACCGTCGTGAGTGTAATTGGTAGAAATAACGGGAGTGGCGGGTGGGTGGGGATGGGGAAGCGGCAGAGACGGCCACTACCGGGTCGCCACCGGGCCCTGGGGCGGCTGCAATGAGTGTCGGCAGCCATCAGATGTCACTGCTGCCCCACACAAAAGCAGGTACGAGCTAATTTGTCAGACAGACCAGAAAGACACGGATGTGGCCACTTCGTGCCTTGCTTTTTCTCCCCCCCCCCCCCAAAAAAAAAACCCCCAAACAACCCAGTATCCTGCTGTAGCCCTGGCTCCCTCCCCGTCCCTCCCGCTCAGCCCCAGCAAGGTTACCGTGGTCCGGTCCGGAGGCATCTCCACTGCCACCCCCTCGGGTCCCTCTCTGCAGGTCCCTGCCGCAACCAACGCCGCTGAGCCTGGCAATGCCCGTGGCTCTGTGAGGAGGCGAGACAGAAACGCAAAGAAATTTAAGAATGTAAAGAAATGTGCAGCTTCTACACCGTGGCTGCTTCATATCACCTTTTTCTGAAAAGAGGTCACCAAACTTCAGCTTTTTTTTTTTTTTTTCCAAGACGCTCAAGTAAAAATTATATACTCATTCCCTTTAGATTTATAGTCTGACCTGAAACCTAGAAGCAGTAACAGAGGATTTTAAGCAGTAAAGTCCCTTGCTGTGCCCTGATTGCTGTACCATAGTTTTTATTCTTGTCTCAAATACTCCGATTCAGAAAATAGGTTTGTAGGAAGGGCAATATTCAATATTATTTTTTGATCTATCTACGGCTGGGCTTGATGTTGTTCAGCTCTTCAGTGTTCAAAATAAATGGAAATGCATGCTAGCAGAGAGAAGACTTAATTTTCTGGTGCGTTAAATAACTCTGCTTCCCTGCCATATCCCATGTGCTGTCCTGAATCAAAAGTTCCATCTCAAGTAACTCAGGGACAGGTGTCCTTCATTAGCACTTAGAAATTCCTCTCTCATCAAACTTTCAAGACAATTGCACGCTTTTCACCTTAGACGAGATGGAAAGTAGATGAAGTTTATCCCTGCAGCAAATCCATCAGAAGACGGGCACCGTCTGCCATTAGGCAAGGACTGCAGAGATACAGATAAGGAAAGCAAGTCTAGGAAGCATAGTCCTACTGAGGCATATAAATATGCCTTATATTAATTGCTGTTTATGAAAACAGGTTATAAAATACATTTTCAAAGTTCAGATGAGTGACCATCTTAGCCATTAACATCCCAGGAATATACTTAGATCAAGGTTTTATGACCTCTATTTGTTATGGCAGATAGCACTACCTGAAAATGCCCACTTTTAAAATCTTATTACTGTCAAATCCTTTATTTAGGCCAGTGATTTGACATTCTTGCATGAGCGAACATTAAAGTTTTGCCTTCTTAACCTCCTAATCCTGGTGCATAAATCATTTATAACCGATTCTATTCTATGTGTCTTTTTGGTGTTATTGGATTCTTATCTTTCATTCCAGTCTAGGCTTCTGATTTAATACATTAAAAACTTCAGTTCAGCTTTGCTTTCTTTATTAAAATACAAAAGAAGTAGAAGCTTATAGAGTGCTGAAAGAAAAGTGCAATATATAATTCTTAAAAAAAAAAAATTAAAAAGTTTTCTTTTTAAAGGAGGGAAGATTATGCCATCCTCTCATGTGGCACCCCTTTACAATTGTTGTACAAATGCAGAGAATTACTTCTAATTTTGAGTGAGTACATTTGTGTGCTCTCCAAATTAGCTGCTTTAGTTCAGATAGTGAGGTCAAGCCCTGCAGCCCTAGTTCTGCTGGTGGGTCTCAGCAAGCTCATGCTTCTCTAGAGTGCTGATGGAAGATTTCTCCCCATGGGGAGATCCCCATGGACCTGCTGGCAGGATCACAGTCTGAAAAGACATGGACATAAAATTCCCCTTTCCTGTCCCATATTGACTTTTTCTTGTAACACCACTTACACTATAGCTGGGTGAAAAAGTAAAATCGGAGCCTGTTCCACCAGCAGAAAACCAGCAAAAAATCAAACCAAATCCCAACCCTAAACATTAACATGAGTAGCAAACCCAAATAAGCCTGACTTGTGTCTCAGAAGTGACCTACATTCAAGGTTTTCTTATGACAAGAAGGGCTGACAGCTGAAAGGTTTGAAAGTGATGAGAAAACTTAGGCGACCAGCTTGGTTATGAGGCATTTATATTTGGAAAGTCCTGGCTATACCCACTACAATAGCACAACGGGCTAATAGCCTACCAGATTAGCTTACAAAAGGCAGGTCTGATCCTTCATTTGCGTACATCCAAGATGCCTAAGGTACAGATGAACTTGCAACAATAGCAGGATCACACTGCAAATTAAAAAGTCATCTGTACAGAATTAGACACTTGAGTCATTACTGGACACAGATAGAGGGGTGGTTAAAAATACATATTTTTTGAACAAAGATGAAAGGTTTGACACGGAAAGATTTTAATCCCCATTTAAATGAAATTGACCTGAAAAAATCTTCTTCATGACTGAAATATACCTGCAACTACACAAATTTGAACACCAAGTTGTTTTCCTTCCCTATTCCAGGGAGGCTGATTAAGTTTTTGTATATATCTACACACACACATAAACACACCCCCATCTGTATGTCCATGATGTGACTCAGCCACACCATGCTCAGGGACCCTGGCAGCAGATGGAAAGGGAAAGAGTGGGCAAACTTGTATTTCATTTTCCATTTGGATGTAACAAAGCATAAACCAGACAGAAGCAACAATGAACTAATACTCAGTATTAGTGACTTAGATTCAGACTTAACTACCGATTTAGCTGAAAATTATTTTTATTCTGGCTAAAGCAGGTAAATGGTCTTTTTGTACCAATAGCTGAAAGCCCTGACTGGTGAGCGTGGCAGTGCAGGGTGAGGAGATGGCAGCCAGGTGCCTCTGGGCATCAGGAGGAAAAAGGACATATTGCATCACCGTGCTAGCCACTGTGCTGGGACCAAGATGCCCCAATACTGGCTTGCGTATTTTTCCAAGATGCCTTGTAAGAAGCTCATGAAATAAACCTGGCAAAGCTCCACCTGAGCTTTTCAGGTTACCCTACTTATTTGCTGACTTGGGATTCATCCAAATGAAAACAAATTTGGAGCACAGCTGGCAACTCCTGCCTTTGGACAGCTTCATAGGACCCAGGTCCTCTTTAGGGGCTGCAGGAAGACACCTGTGTCCTGAGGTGCAGGATTCCCAGAATGGGACATGCCCTAAAAACCAACTGTGATTAAAAAAAAAAAAAAAAAAAAAAAAAAAAAAAGATTTTACCAGCTTTGTAGTGCTTCAGATGCAAGCTAATAAAATCCTGACAAACCTCACTGTCATTCAGTGTTCTGCTGCTATAATTAATCCCTGGTTCAGCTGCCAGTTATTACAGATGCCCTTATGCAGACAAAAGAGGACTTCCCCCCCCCCCCCCCAATTTATTTTTCTGCAAGTTCCCTGACCTGGAAACCTGACATTTTCTGGTTCACACTTATGCACATTTCAGCTCTTCTCCTTGAGTCCTGTTTAGGATCTGTACTGACAGCAAAGTGGCACAGACAGCAGAGTCTGTGCCTACCCAGAGGAAATGCAAACACCACAACCTTGTCAGGACGTTCAGCCTCAGTTATTCCTCCTTTACTACCTAAATTCATTTATTTCAACATCCATTGCAAGTAATTGCTTTTCTATACGACATTTTGTCTATGCTACCCTACCCCACAACTGCTGTCTCAGTACAGCTAATCGAAAGATTCCCCCCTGCTTTAACATGCCTTATAACAGCCAAAGAATGCAGCATTAGTTTTCCCTTGCTTCTTAAAAGAAAAGGGCAAAAAATAGGAAAAACATACTCTATGAACTGACAAGCCTGCCTCTGTTCAGAGTGCTGCAGAAAGTACCAAAGAATAGTGGATTTGTGGGAGAATAATAATGCTACACCGCTGCCAAGGTCAGTCAGCCTTGTGCACTGGGCTGGCAAGACAAACTTACTTACATAAGTAATGGCCATCAGCAGTCAACTTTAAATTTGGCACACACTTCTCCCCCCCCCCCCGCCGCCCAACTGCAAAAAGGAAAACATATTAAACTTGTTCTGCCTTAAGCTGCTTTTGTCACTTGTTTATTTTCTACATCTCTTCCAGCTCAAGATTCTCACAACTACTGCTACAAGCAAAAAATTCAGCATTCAGCGAGGGCCTGATGGTTTTTTGCAGTTTCTTTGAGGATTTCTGGGATTTTCTCTCATTGATGGTGTAGAGGGCCCAATAAGAAAGGTCACAAAAATAAGTTGGGTCGTCACAATCCTCCAATTTCACTGTGCATACACATTTTTTGCATGCATCTCATGCCAAAACTTGTTATTTCATGTTCTTACCCACAGTAGCTGTTGCTTACACGGATAGCACCATGGGCTGAGATGGATTACTCCTCTAACACTGGTATCTGGTCTAAATAGAAATGCAAATGTAGTACATGCACCTACCCCTTGCAAGGGAGCAGCACACACAGGGCTGTTGCAGGGAGCCCTGCAGCCTCACAGCAACTGGGGAAGGGCTGGTTGCCCTGGGCTGGGCTGAAATGGGGCTCCCAGCCCAAGGGTGGGCCCATGCAGGTCCCAGGTGGAGCTGCTCATGGCCATCAGGGCCTTACACCATCCCCAACCACTTTCCAAACTACAAACTCCTTCTCTCCGAGGATGGCAAGTCACAAATGAAATAGCAGAGCTAGTGAAAAAGTGGTTAACAGGAGCTTTAGCAGAAGAATAGAAGAATGTGGAAATAAGCCCCCGCCATTTCTTACATTATCTGAGAGCTGTTCAGCCATGAATTGTCTGTAATAATTAGCATGAGAATATCTTCTTGATGACATTCATACTGCATAAAAGGGTCTGCATTTCCTCCATCAAAGTGCATATTTATGAACTGAATCTCCGAAAGACAGAGCCTTTGATAGTATTATTTTAATATTTTTTGCATATGATTTAGAAGTTTAAACTTCAAGAAGCCCCAATAATAAAAAGGACTATCAGATTTCTGCTAGTCACCTCCGTTTCTAGTAAATACAAACACATTCATGGGAGTCACTATTTAAATATGAAAGTGATAGACTGTACGAGATAGAATGACATGAAAAAATTTACTTTTGATCCTTAATGATCTTGAGAACAATGACTTGAAAAACCAACCTTGAATGCTGAAGCCATTACATGGCATATGGTTTCCTCATTTTCCATTTATTTCTTGTCCCTGGTCTGTTCTGAGTCACACTGAAAAAAACCTCTGTGTATGTCCATGTGCATGCATGCTTCTGCCCCTTTGTTGTTCTAATACCTCTTATTTTATAGACCTGATTACTGCAATAACTCATGACTTAAGCTTGATCCAAAACTGGACTGATCAAGGGCAGAATGACAGGAATCACCTCTATCAGAGGTAGGACTGTGAGGACACATGGTAGCCATGCTGCCACCAGCTTCAGTGGCTTGAGCTTGACAGTCTTAGGCATGGGAAATGGCAGCACCTCTTCACAGGTGTAGAACTTCCTGGAGATTTGTAAACAGCCTTCCCAAAGCTGGTAGACTTGTAGCTTCTTCTACTTACTATGGTCCTGCTGTTACTTCTGACCCTTTGTTTTAGCAGCTGTTAACCACTTTTTCACTAGCTCTACTATTTCATTTGTGACTTTAGCAGGTGTCTGAAAGTTTAAAACCTTGAATTCTGAAAGGCAGATGATGGTTACTTTCTGAAGTGTTTATAAAGCAAATATTCCATTTGATTACTGCCCTTCCAGAAAAATTGTGTAAGCATGTGAATTACACCAGGCCTGGACAACTCAGGCTGAAAGGGAACCCAGGAAGAGAGTGTGCAGAGGAAATTGTGTACAGGAGGAGGTGATGGGACATCAAGTCTGGGGCCATGGGATGCTAGGCTCATTTTCTTCCAAGCCCAAGTCCTCCCCTCCTCTTCTGAACTGCCCAGTAGAAAAAATTCCCTCCACAGGCTGCATCTGCTCCTCCTTTGGTTTGCAAGACCTTGATGCCACTGGTGAGGGCATTAACCCGTCCACAGTAGCTTTGGAGCTGCAGCAGCCCTCTGCAGAGCTGTGACTTGCAACATAAAAATGGTTTGGTTTCTCACTAGTTTTCAGAAGCTGCTAATATAAAGTTTGGAAAGTTGAGGAGAAAATAAAAGGCAGCATTAATAAGGTAGCGAGGTCTCTTTGGGAACAGAAAAGGAACTTTCAAAGTGACAGCCAAAGCAATGTTTTTCCTACTACATGGCAATGCCTGAAAATCTTCCCATAAGCTTTCCACATGGAGTTATTTTATTTCAAAGTTGTCAGTGTTAGGCAATTACAATTCCTGTAGTGAAAGTCCCCTTCTTTTGTTAGAAAGCTAACAGGTTTTAGTTGCACAATTTCAACAATTATATTATTTAAAAAAAACCCTCTGATGTTTGGAATGCATCTCTAAAGCTCCATTTCTAATATAACTTATATCTTTTATTATTTAACAATAAGTAATTTGTATTTAATTAACAAGTGCAGATAGCAGAACATTTTATGCACCAACAAAATGAGTAGTAGATTTCTTACTCTTAGGGGTGAGAACGATCTGGATAGATGCTGACTAAATCTCCTTACTAAAGAAACTAAAATTTGTGAGACAAGTAACTATTCAAGGCAGCTCCATTTTTCTGAAAATTTAACAGAATATTCTGAATTTTAAAAATCCAGGAAAAAAAAATCTCTCTTCACACTTATAAACATTCTGGAAATGATACAGTTTTGCTTGGCATACATATTAACTGCTCAAAATGGTAATAATAATCAATTATTGTATTTTCAGGAAGATTACCAAAATAATCTTCCTTATCTTTTAGCCGTTATTTATGTTCTTAAGATGTAAGCTGTTTGGTGCAAGGATTGATTTTTAGTGGCCAAATATGTCCTTGCTCAATATCTCCGAGTATTAAGGAATGAAATCAGTACACAAAAATGCAGTATATTGATACTTGTGCTTAAAAAGAAGAGAGTATTATAGAGACCAAGTACTTATACCAATGAAGGTACAAATATTTTGAGATCTTCAGTGAAGAATGATTCATTTGTCCCAGTATCCCCCACTGATAGAAGATTTGGCAAAAAACAATGTATTCAACACCAACAGCTGTTCAGAGCTATTCTGAACAGTGAATCGAAGTGTGTGCCTCTTTATTAACAAGAGAAATACCTTTTATAAAGATTGCTTATGATGGACTTTATAGAATTTGGTCCAGAGGCAAACTTAGACCATAATACACTAGTCTCATGTACCTGCTTTGAGGACCATTGAGGGGTATAAAGACTATATTTCAATTCTGCCATTATGCCATCTTTTTATAAGCCATGCCAGTGTTATCTAGAAATACCTTTTGCTTGGTCAAAACCCCACTGGGGACCATGGAAGTGAGCCCAGGAGCTCCCTCTGTCCCCAGTTAAGCATGTAAAGGAAGCTATGGAAATCTCCTGCATGGTCCAGGCTGGGGCCCACAGCCAGCCCAAATGGACCCAGCATGGGGCCTCAACCTGGCCCCACCACACTAGTGTTGTTTAGACTGGGCATTTCTTGGAATAATCAAAAAAGAAAATTAGCACATGGCCCTTTTATAAAATCCTGAAAGAAATTAAGAAATGAATAGGTGAAATCAGTCAGAAAATGGATAAGAAGAAAATGTTGATCTCGACATCACAAACACTGTAAAATGCTTGTCCTGATCAGAAAACAGCAACATAATTCAGAACATGCAGAAGTGGATGAGTGTTTTTGAAAAATGTTAATTCATCACCACCAGAAATTCCTGTGGGAACACACATACCAGTTTTGAAGGATGGTTTTTCTTGGATTCAATACAAAATTTAGGATCAGAAAAAAAGAGAGGATAATTGATGGTTCAGATGTTTGCGGGGCATGTGGGAATACTCCCCACACTGTTCAAGCCTCCGTTTTCCTTCGAAAAGGAAACTTAAACGCGAATCTCCCAGGTGAACATTTTAGCTATTGTCTAATCTGAATTGGGTGAGATTTCACAAAAGAGCTTCACGGGCTTTTAATTGCATCCTTACTTTGAGCAGGACATCTTTTGGATGCTTGAAAAAGCTGCTGTGAGATGAAAGGATGTTTTCAAAGACTGGTGCAGGACCCTGCTCCAGCCCACTCCTCTCCCTACCCCTCCTCCCTCTGCAAAGCAAGCGAGAACGAGGTGCAAGATTATAGTCTCGTGCTTATAAGGTTATCAGAATATAAATTTATCCACACAAAATGAGGAAAATAAATCCTATTACTGTTAGGATTGATTTAAAAATCACAGTTGTTTTACTCATTGTTCTTATTCACAATTCAGTTTATAATTATAAAAGATGAAGGGGAATATGCCCTGCTTTTCTCTTTGTGATTTGACAGCACAGTAGCTTTGCCATGAAAACTGGTGGTTGCTCAGCTTCCCCTGCTATGTTTTTGGGCCTTCCAGAACACAAAAGAAAGAAAATTTGGAAAGATAGGCAGTGGGGAACACAAACAAAACATCTCAGGCTATTATAGCCCTCAGGCTCCCTTGTGCCAGCCTTTTCCTCGCTGTTTGCCTGCAAACAGATCAGATGATAGTGTCTTCTTCAACTAAAAGGAGGTGTTTGCTCTTATTAATGACTAGAGGCCAAATCCAACCTCTAATGGCTATGACTAATAGCCTAAAGTCTGCAGTCTCCATGGAGCAGGAGCCTTCAGAGCATGTCAAAAGGAGACAAATGTAAATCAGAGCTGTGAAGCCAAAGAACAGGGGTGAAACCTTTAATAGCTTATATTCTTACTACCACCCATTTATTCCTGCTAGAGGCAGAATCACAGAATCTTAATGGTTGGAGAGGACCTCTGAGATCACCGAGTCCAACCATACACAAAAGACCCCTACAATCTCGGCCACTAGAGCACGCCCTGAAGTGCCACATCTACACATTTCTTAAATACCCCCAGGGATGGTGACTCAACCACCTCACTGGGCAGGCTGTTCCAGGGCCTGACCACTCTCTCAGTAAAGTCACTCTTCCTAATATCTAATCTAAACCTCCCCTGCCGCAACTTCAGACCATTTCCTCTGGTCCAGTCGTTATTCCCTTGGGAGAAGAGGCCAACCTCTCTACAACCTCCTTTCAGGTAGTTGTAGAGGGCAATGAGGTCTCCCCTTAGCCTCCTCTTCTCCAAACTAAATATGCCTAATTCCCTCAGCCTCTCCTCATAGGACTTTTTCTCCAGACCCCTCACCAGCTTGGTGGCTTTCCTCTGAAAAGGCTCCAGCACTTCAGTGTCCTTCTTGTAGTGAGGGGCCCAAAACTGAACACAGTACTCAAGGTGAGGCCTCACCAGTGCCGAGTACAAAGGCACGATGACTTCCCTACTCCTGCTGGCCACACTATTCC
>BJBW01014944.1:0-12198 GCA_004320125.1 Scolopax mira
GGGGTGTCAGCCACCCCTCCCAGTTTGGTATCATCAGCAAATTTGCTGAGGATACACTCTGTCCCCTCGTCCAGGTCACTGATGAATATGTTGAACAGGACTGGACCAAGTATTGACCCCTGGGGGACACCACTGGTCACAGGCCTCCAGTTTGAACCTGCTCCATTAGTCATTCCCCTTTGGGTCCTGTCACACAGCCAGTTCTCAATCCACCTCACTGTCCCCTCATCCAGCCCACACCTCCTTACTTTCCCAATGAGGATGTTATGGGGGACAGTGTCAAAAGCCTTGCTGAAGTCAAGGTAGATGACATCTGCTGCCCTCCCTTCATCCAACCAACTGGTTCTAGCATCACAGAAAGCCATCAGATTGGTCAAACATGATTTATCTTGGTAAACCCATGTTTCCCACTTCCAATAACCCCCCTTATCGTATCACCTCACACCAACCCTTTCAAGAGTTGACTTGCCAAAATAGTAATTATTACCTGACATTATGTCTAATGTGCTGCCACTGACCAAAGGATGGTGCCTTTTCTCCAGCTCTCAGTGCCTGGGGGGCAGTTAATTCACCTCTGCTGGGACTCCACCATCATCCCACCTCCCTGCAACCCTCTGCAAAGCCTTTACATTCGCCTCAGGTTTGCAAGTCTTTGGTTGGATGGTGCCAAGCAAAACCAGAGACCTGGGGATATATCAGGGTCTGGAGATGCATCATCTCTCTCTATGACGAGGTCTGAAAGACTAAATTGCTCTAATAATAATGGTAAAGTTGGGCAGAAGGAACTGGGAGCGGGAGTTATAAAGGGAGCAATGGGAATGGAAGGACACGATTCATCCTCTTTCACTGGGAAGAAACAGCCTCCTCCTGGAGAAGAGAAATATTGCAAGAGTTTAAAGGAAAGGCAAAACCTGAAGGATGAAAGGTCCCGTGGCTGGGTTTGGCTGGAAGCTGCTCTCTCTGCCTTTCATGTTCCTTTAATATCCATAAAGCCAGAGGTTTTGTGTGGAATGGTGGCAACTGGCAGCGCTGCTGAGTTGGGGCAACAGCACGGGCCTGATGGGAGGGGAAGGGGAAGCCAAAGGCATGCGATTGACTTGTCTGAGTCCCCCACGTGAGCTCCATGGAAGGAAGAAACCAGCTTTTGTTCTTCACAAACATTGCTTTAAGGAGCAAATGAGATCAGTTTTAATTTAACAGAAGTCTCGATCTTGCTGTCCCAGGTTGATTGGAGCCTTTTAAATCTGGGCATTTCACAGTGAAAAATGGCTTCAGCAAGGTAGGACAGGCTGGGTGCCAGCTGGGTGCCAGGTTTGCTGTCTGATATATTAAAAAAAAAGCCCAAACACCCCTCTCACCACCCCAAACAACCCATCACTTCTCTTTTTCAAGCCAGAAACGGAGAAATTGGCCGACTGAGCATGTAACTCTGGAGCTTGCAGAGGCCTGAAGAAGTTCAGTGAATGGGACCACTGAAAGCTGAAGGGAAAGTAACTTCTGGACCTCTTTTTACTTGCTTTAAGTTTGTGTTTGATGGGACTTTATCCTGGCGGGACCCCCAAAGTCAGGATTGGCACCCACAGGTTATGGGGAGAAGTGGGGAGATGCTTTTCTTCCCTCCTCCAGGCTCCCAAAGACTGGCTGATTCTCAACTGCCCCAAAACCCACCCAGTCAGGTGGTCCAGTTTGTGAACCAACCCCGTCTCTTTAAGCTGTGCTTAGTTTGGGTTTGTTATTGGGAATAAACAATTCTCACCTCTCCCATTACGGCAATCGGCGTCTCCCCTGTTGCCTGGGCAACGCGATGCTCTACCAGATAGAACATGTATTCGTCATAGAGCAGGCGAATCAGGTGGAAGGAACCAAAGCTGGCAGCGCTGCGCAAGGTGAGGTCACGGATCACCATGGAGCTGGAAAATGGCCAGGAAAATAAAAATATTTGGGTTATGGTTTATGTTTACATCACGGGCTGAAGTGAGAGTTGATGCAAGTAAAGAACTTTGGCTTTTCAAGGAGCTATCTACATACCCTGGTGCAGAAATATCATAGACCCATTCCAACAGGTCCATCTTTTCTGAGCTCTAAAAACACTCCAAAATGAGAAAGAAAATGTACCTATAGAAAGACCATTTCAAGAGGAACTGCCTGGCTGCCTTGGGGAAGCTGGGACTGCCCTCATGATGCTTCAGGACTTGAGTGACAACATTATCCAGCCAACTAGCCCACTGGTCCAGAGAACTCTGCTGCTGCAGGGTGAGTTTGAAATCCTGCTCCAGCTTCTGTACCATGCCTTCCTCGCACTGGCACACCCATGAGGCTTGCTCCTGCTCAGAAAGAAGGGTTGACAGTTACTCACACCAAGCCTGCATGGTTGGTGCATCCCAACCCAGGAATTCAACTTCATTTCTAGGAGACAACATCTCCAAACCAGCTCTCAAATCGTGTCTCCTCTGATCTATTCAGACCACAGCATGATATTATTGTTAGGATTGTATTATTGTTGGTACTGGTATTGTTCCTTACTCCCTTCTCCAGTGTTCACAGTGAGATGTCAGACTTACCTGGAAAAAGTAACACCAAACCCATTAAATTGTTCATTTAATTGCTCCTTAGTGTTGGAAATAAGATGCTGGTTACCAGCAGACAACCTGGTTACAGAGTCCCAGTTCTAGACACCATACTGTAGGTTACCTGCACGTTGGCAAAGTCGACCCGGTTGAGGTCGCTGAGCATCTGGTTGATCTGGGAAGTGTTCTGCAGCACAGCCCGGGCAGCCTGAGCCAGGTGGTTCAGGGAGGTGTATCTCCGTAACGTCTGGGCGAAGGCACTCACCACCCCGACCTGGAAAACAGGACGCAGGGCACCGTGAGCAGGAGGCCACAGGGTTTGGTGGCAAACGCTCCTCAACGCTGAGCCCAAGCACACACCGCCCATCAGCTGGGGTTCCCCGTGCAGTCCCACCCCTGCTGCTGTCCATGGCATACACAAGCAGCACTTTTGGAGCACCTATTGCACCTTGCAAACCAGGCTCAGCATTTATTTTCTCTAAACTAACAGGTTTTCACGCTCTGTCTCCAGCAGAGGCCAGCGAGGTGAGAACAGGCTGCAAGAATCCATGGCTTTAGGAGAGGAGAAGTAAGAGCCTGAGGTTCAGTCTCTGCAATGCCCTTTAGTCCATGAGGTGTCCTCTACTTTCTAGTAGGACAGCTTCACCCCAGTGCAGAGATTTTCTTCCAGGAAGCTTTATCTGCAGTTTCAGGACGTGGGAATGGCTCAATGGACAGAGCATCAGCAGCTTCTGGTCCAAAGGAATTGCCCTGCCTGTCCTCCCACTCCTTGCTGATTTTGGTTGATAATTATTCATGACAGTCTGGAGGACAGGTGGCCAAATCCCAGCAGTGATTTCCAGTCGCTGGGGAAAACTGCACCTTGCACACACACACACACACTTAATTCATCACCCTGAGCTGCCCCGTGCTCCCCCCCTGCTTACCTTGGTCTGCACGACGTAGGGGGGGAATTCACTCATTGCATTCATCAGCCACCCCTCCAAACTCTTGGCAAAGTTCCGAATCGCCTGGGTGAGTGTGCCTGCAAAGAAGCCTGCAGAGTTAGAGAGGCTGCTCTGTATCTTTGGACATCACTTTCTAGCTTAGGACTGCACTGGAAAGTGCAGCTGCTCATCTGGTCAGCTCTGAGCTCCATTGAGCATCAGGGAAATCAGCTGGGTCCTGAGATCTTCTTCTAAATCTTCTTATTCTTATTCTTATTCTTATTCTTATTCTATTCTTATCCTTATCCTTATCCTTATTGATTAATAGTCAAACTTTTCTTCTTATTCTTATTTATTCTTATCCTTTCTTATTTTCTTATTTTTATTCTTATTATTCTCTAATATTGTTACTCAAACTTTTCTTCTTATTATTATTCTTATCCTTATTTTTATCTTTATTCTCATCCTTATCTTTATTCTTATCCTCACTTTCTTATTCTCATTTTCTTACTCTTTCTTATCCTTTTCTTACTCATGGTCCCTCTGAGCATTTTCCAAATTCAGAAATAAGCTCTCTAAAGCCACACGTGTCCTGGTGTGTAGATTGACAACAGCAGCTCCAAAGGATGCAGCTTTCCCTCCTCCTCAAGCCAGGGCCGTGCTGAGGCCTCGGGGAGAGCGACGCAGGCACTTCATTGCGGAGCCAAATCAGAGGGAAAACCCCTCGGAATCCCATCACTCATCTCCCAAGTGAAAATTGACCCCAAATTTCCAGGAGGTGCCATAAGGGTCTTAGGTAAACATCACGCTGTCTCCAAGGAAACACCTCACAAGGATCAGCCCTGCTGACTCCTGCCTTCAGCCCCCGCTTTCACCTTGACTCCCCGCCAGCAGCAGGAGATGTGATGTGCCATAAACCCCATTTTTAAAAGCTTGGCAATTTCCAGGGGCCGTTGCCATAATATTTTAGCTTGTATTCAAAGCAAAAACCCCCTAAATCGGAGTTGTTCAAATAGAAATCTTTGGTGGCGAGTGGTGGCCAGAGGGAGCGAGTCACGGATCGCTGTTGGTCAGGACTCAGCCCCAGCCAGGAGCGGAGCTGGGACCCCAGGGCTGCAGGATACTCACTGGGAACTGGCCTCAGCACGTCCGGGATGAGAATCTCCACCAGGGCCTGGTACAAGATGTGATCACAGCTTCTCATCCACTTGAGGATGGGCTCGTATTTGCACAGACTGATCAGTTTATCTTTCGGGAGGGTCCCGTCGTGTTCCTCTTCGCTGTGGGAGGAGGAGGAGGAGGAGGAGGGAGGCAGCGTTAGCAGCACGTTTGCATTCAGTGGGTTCACCTTCCTCTCCATTCCTAACCCCAGCTTTCAGCAGAAAAAAAAAAAAAACCACTCATGTTTCTTTCAGAAGGAAATGTCTGAGGGTTTGTACAATTCCTCTCTGACTCTGCAAGCTCCTCTCCATCCATGGGGACAGAGCTCTGACCAGTTTTCCCCCAAATCCCCATCTCCTCATGCCTGGCTGCCTGCCTTCGCTTCGTGTGCCAGGGAATTTCACTTCAGCACAGTCATTTCAGCCAGCAAAGGCTCGGCTGGTTCCTCCTCACAGACCCAGCTACTTCCAAATCCTTCCCACCTCTCCCTCGTGCTCTAAACCTCCTCAGCTCTTGCAGTGGGAACAAATATTTCCAGCGGAATGTCATCTGAGCACATTAGCTGGTGCTGACAGATCCTACAAATGGTTTCCGAGGTGTTTAACACCTTCAAATGCTGGATGTTTCCAGAAGGAGAAAGATTCGGTGTTTTGATGAGAACAGAGCACTTTGTCTCTAACTGAATGAGGTCAATCAAGCTGCATTATTTTCACTTTCTAGATGTATGGAAACACCTTAAGGCATAAGATATTTGGTTAAACAGCAAGCAGAGAAAACCAAAGCCTTCATGCTCCACCAGAATATCAAAGCAGAGCTACCAAGGCATTATGCTGGGAGCTGGGAATTTGCAAGGGACTTTCCCTGTGTATTACCATCAAAACCATTAAAGCCAAGGCTTGGACACCCTATAAAGAGGTAGTTATAGCCTCTGCCTGGGCGGTTTTAGTAACTGTGTCCAGTTTTGGGCCCCTTCCCACAAAAAAGGCATTGAGGTGCTAGAGTGGGTCTAGAGAAGGGCAGCAGAGCTGGTGAGGGGTCTGGAGAACAAATCCTATGAGGAGCTGGGGGTGTTCAGCCTGGAGAAAAGGAGGCTGAAGGGAGACCTCGCTCTCTCCAACTCCCTGAAAGGAGCCAGGGGGGGTCAGTACAAGGAACAGGTGATGGGACAAGAGGAAATGGGCTCAGGTTATGCCAGGGGAGTTTCAGATTGAATATTAGGAAAACTGTTGACACTGAAAGGGTTATTAAGCCTTGGAATGGGCTGCCCAGGGAAGTGGCTGAGGCACCATCCCTGGAGGGATTCAAGAGATGGGTTGACATAGTGCTTGGGTTTAGTGATGGGTTTAGTTAGGCTGATGGTTGGACTCAATGATCTTAAAGGTCCCTTCCAACCTGGACAGTGTATGATTCTACTTCATGCATTTTTAAACTACCACCCCTAAAAAAGGAGCACTCAGAGCAGAGCAGTACCTGGGCTGCAGGGCAGCAGAGCCATCGCTAGAGGGTGTTTTAGGACTCCAGAAGGATTGCCACAGCTTCTCAATATAATGAAACTGAAGATTCATGACAACATCCAAAGTCGCCTAACAACGAAGAACACAACCCATGAGCTGCTCTGCCAGCAGTGTGTCACACAGCCTAAGCATAAATTTCACCTGCTGCCACTTAGATGAAATAATTTACAGGAAAAATAATAGAAAGGGCATTGTTTTAATGATCAACATGACATAAACCAGGTCATGGAATGAAATAAATAGCACAGAGTACAATATTTGAGTTGTAATACCCAGGAAATTCCCTATTATATTCTAGCTTTTCCTAAGAGCAGGATATGAGATGAGCACATACATTATGTCCCACATCAATTAAGAAATCCATTAAAAATATTCAAAGCCATCACCTCGCAGTGTCGCCTGTAAAGGAGCTGCAGAGTTTTCACATCGTTCATGGTGACCCCTTCTCTTAAGAGGACGTTACCCAGATCCGGGGCTGGAAACTCAGGAAAGACGTGGGTTACATCTAGGGAAAATTGGGAAAAAAATTGGGAAAGATGGTGAGAGTTGGGAGCATTCTGGATTCCAGGTGAGGACAAGGTGCTGCTGTTGCTGGTTGCGATCTTTCATATTTCCATTGGGGATGAAATGGGAGAAATGAGACCAATAACCTAGTCTTCTCCCAATTCCTGCTGTTATACTGGGGAAAAAGGGAACAACCACAGGCCATTTATTCAGTGTGGGAAGGAAAACACTTTCTTTCTCTCTGCAATAAAAGAAACAAGAGTACATTGTCCTCATCCACCACACTTCCCATTAGGTTTTCCTCCGAAGCCTGACAAATATCTCTCTGGTATTTTAGAGCGTACAATGGAAAATATAATTGGACAAGAGCAATTGTTTTTCAGAGCAGGTTCAGCACTGGCCAGGATTTGGTGTCTCTACTTGAATGATGGAGACACCAGCAAAGCCAAAGAGCTTTTCTCATGAGGAGATGGTCCATAGGGATCGTCTGTGGTTGGATACTTAGTGCAGCCTTTGCAAGAAGAGAATTGCTCTCTTCTCCCTCTGGCTGCCTGGCTCAGCCGGGCTCCCCAGCCCCTTCACTCCTTCCATCCACTTTGGGTAACACCAGGTGGATGAAAAACATACTTGGAAGGAATGGCCAGACCTGATGGCACAAGAAAAAAGGCTTTCTGTGGGTATGGGAGTGAGCAAATCAACTCAGCGAGTGTGACGTTACAAGAGCTTATTAGAATATATACTGCATGGAATATAGATATTATATATATTACTATACTGTATATAGCATAGATATGATATATAATATATAATCCTGTAGATTAGAAAAGCAAACAAATGCAGAACAGCCAGGCTTGCTGCTTGAGACCTTCTTTCCTCTTAAAGTTACAAGCCAAGATGGGAGATACCTCACACATCAAGGTTGTCTCCTCACCTATGAACTGCTGATGGTGTTGACTTTGAGCAGCCACCGACTGCTCCGGCGTAGCGTGTGGGTTACTGTTGGAGCCACTCTCTGCCATCCCATCCATCTTCTGCGCCGGCCGGTACCTAAATGGAGAGGGATGGGATCAACATGGGCATAAGCAAACGAGTACGTGGTGATTGCAACACGGTCACGTGGACTTTTGTCTTCATCATGGACAAGATGAGGGTACGGTGAAGGCCAGCACCTTGAGGGCTGACCATTTATATCACCTACGTAACTGGAGGGGGAGAATGAGAACCTCCTTTCGAAAAGCATCCCCCAAGATAGAATCAAAGGGGTTAAGAGTTTGCTCAAGGTGACATGAAAAAAACAAGAAAATGGGAAGCAGAGTGGTTGCCAGAGAGCAGGCTGTCTTGGGAGCTGACTTTTGCATTTACTTTCTCTTTAGAAGCTGAAGAAATAAATTCTTCTGCTCCTTCTTCACTCCAGCAGGAACCAGAAGCATTTGTGCTTCCAGGAGACAATTCCAAATTCCTTTGCCCATTGTGTTTTATATCTGAAATTACTCAGACACGAGACTAACCACAGCACTACTTAAGTTGCTCTGTTGCACACACACAAAAAAAATCACAACAAGCCCCAAACCCCACCCAAGGACAACACAAGCCCCCGAGTCCTTTACACTGATTTGGCACAAATCACTCCGTGGCCAAGGTCCAAACAGAGCTGGGTGAGAGGGAGCAGTGAAGAGCAGCACGTACAGTGGTGTTCCCTGGAGCAGGGGGCAGATAAAGGCTGTTTCATAGAATCATAGAGTAGTTTGGGGTGGAAGGAACCTTAAAGACCACCCAATCCAACCCCCTGCCATGAGCAGGGCCACCTTCAACTAGACCAGGTTGCTCAGAGCCCTGTCCAACCTGGCCTTGAACCCTCCAGGGATGGGGCATCGACCAGAATTGGGTTTGGACCCTTCTACTACTCAGAGTGGCCAGTGACCCGCAGCCACAGCTCAGTTCTGGAGTGTGACCTGTCCCAACACATCCCTTTGCTCCCAACAAAAGCCAAGTCCCCAGATGGGCTCTGTGGCATTCTTTGGGAAGGGACCTTGCCCACGGCAGCCCCGAGGAGCACCTACCTTTGCTTCTGGTGGATGGGCTGCTGCCTCATGGCCATGTACTGGGTGTCCTCCTGCAAACGGTTCAGCGGAGACTCCGGTTTCAGTCGGATCCCGTAATAATGATATTTGGAGTTTCCCCTGGAAGCACCAGCGTTGAAATAGCTCGGGGTGAGTTAGTCAATGGAAGGGACGTCGTAGCCCTCTGCAGTTTACTCTTAGGCTTGTTTTGACAATACACCCCACTTACAGCACACAGCCATTTGCTGCCAAGCACTATTTGAATGGCTGAACTAATGAACTAAGGAATGCCATCATTCCCTGTAAAATTTAAAACCCCATGTCGCAAAGTTCAGTGACATCCCCATGTAAAACCCAGCAAGGTTTCCAAGTAACCCATGGAAACCAGAGAAGAGGAGACAAGTGCTACAACACAAAAGTGTTATTAAACAGAATGACAGAAAGGCCTCAGGGGACACTTTGCTATTTGATTAGGGTTTAAGGAGTTGTTTTTTTCCATAAAAACCAAACTTCCATCTTTATCTAGACTCGGATAAAATAAGCCTGACTGAATAGTCAACTATGATAAGAAAAATGTCTTTCTCTTGCCAGCACTTTCACAGCAACGGCAACAGGCTTTGATGTGGCTTTGTTCTTGGAGCTGCCCATTTTTGTAGCTTTTTTGGTAAAAACAGAAAGCTTTTCATGAGCAGAAAAGACTGTAATTCTTTTTCTTTTGCTGGTCGGCAAAGCTGCTGGGATGCTCCTTAAGGAGAACATCTTTCCATCCCATTTTTTCCACCAAACTGGAATTTTTCAATCCCCAAGCGCCTGTTTTTGGGAGGGAGAAGGACAATTTTGCAGCCATGGATACATGATGACAGAAACTTTAGCCAGTTTGGCACTAACAAGGGCTGAGTCGAGTCCTCAGCAAGAGAGGAGACCGAGCCAGGGAGCAGCAACTGGGACTCCAGAGCCCTTACTGGGGACACTTGAACTTCATTTGCCACGTCACTATGACAGGGGCTGAAAGCACCTTGAATCCAATGAATTGAAACCCATTAAAATCCTTAAATCCATTGGAAAATTGTATAGAAAAAATTTAAGAGGGGAATAATTGTCAAAGAGAATTGTCAAATTCTCTTTGAATTGTCTGGGCTTTGTCACTGTCACCAAAGGGCTTTGCACTCACTGAGTGCTCAGGTATCAAGTGGCCTTCAATCACATCTTAAGTGATTTTAAGTGCCTGCAAATTAAATAATGGCTGCATTTATAATCTAAATGAATGAATTAAGAAAATAATGGTGGACAGCTATTTCCATGTTTATTGAGGTTTACTGAGTCCTTCCCAGTCTGCACATTTGCAATTTTAAGTGGGTTTTTTGCTTGTTTGTGTTTTCTCTAATCCTTGATGGGATGAAAGAATTTCTCTCCTCTGAAGAAACTACTTCAGAGCTCTTGCACTTGAACAGAAATCCAGAAATCCAAACTCTCCCCTGCTCATCCTCCACATTCCAGCTGTGGAAAGCCCCAGACACATCTGGGTTTGGTCTTGTTTAGAAGTCCAAATATCTAAGCTTGAATTTTATTAAAAAATCATATACAATCAGAGCAATCACTGTTTCTCTAGTGTATTAGCTACTTTTTTAAAAATAGAAGCTGGGATAAAAAGCAAACTCAGCTGGGCAAGGTGTGCAGAGACTCTGGATGCCGCTTTGAAGGCCACACATGTAATTACAGCAAGCAGAGTTTCTTATGTTATGCTTTTGTTGTAACATCATGTGGATCTTTGATGTTTTAAATGAAAAAATTCTGTCACAAGATTCAACCTGCTGCTTTGGGGACTGAAGAAACCAGCCATTGACACTTGTACAGCTGCTCTGCATCAAAGACCTGGGCACGGGTCCTGTTCCCACCCACGACAGAGGAACTTTACTGGACCTAAAGGGAGAAACCATTTCACTGCACCAGAATTTTGGGCTCTGCAGCTGACGGCGGCAATCATGAAAATGAGTTACTTCATTTTTTTGAGACAGTAACGCAACGATTAGAACACAAGGAAATTACTTCTGGGCCTCAGAACAGCAATTTCTTTTTTCCTACAACACCGTGCTTGGTTGTTTCTGTAGATCTCAGAAGACAGACCTGAGCCTGCTACGTGATGCTCAGTAGGTTCTCAGTACGCGTGAGGGAAGCTGTAGGACTCTTTTTTTTTTCCCTATTTAGATGTAGATTTGCACCAACCTGGTTCCCAGGCGGCGAGTCCTCAGCCCCATGAACACCGAGCGGATCAGTTTTCCGAAGGAAGCGGCATTCACCGGATCCAGTTTGTGCTCCTGGCAGTGCCTCAGGTAATGGTTGTAGAGAGAGCTCCTGGGAAGGCTGACACCTTCCGCCGTCTCGTAGTTGTCCAACAACCACTGGAGCTTTAGGTATGAGAAGCAGAAAGAAAGAAAGAACACATGAAAGTCTAAAGAGGTTGGAAACAGGTTGAGTCAAACAACTTCAAGGTTTAAATGCCTGGAGAGCCCGTCCGACATTAAGAGTTCAAGAGAACTTAATGCTGGGTGGGTTATTTATCAGAGTTAATTTATATAACTTATGCTGGTTTTTGTACAGGTAAAAGCCCCCCCCCCCCCCCCCCCCCCCAAATTAATAACCCAACCAAAATGCTGCCAGATTTTGCAAAAGCACTAGATCATAGTCCACCTGCCACCTCGGGCTCCACCTCGCATCCAGATGAATTCCTGCAGAGCCAAAATAAAGCTGTGAGAACTTGTGTTTTCCAAGCATAAAGATGTTAGGAACTTTCTTTCTAATGACTGTTTGGTTTGATTTTTAAAAACAAACCCTCAGCAAAAGCCCAGTCCTTGTTTGATGCAAGGCTGGCTCTTTAAGGATGGAAAAGTTAAGATATTGCCTAAGAGGACTGAATTTTAGGAGCCCCAAATATGCTACAAAAGGTTTATTAATTTGAAAGCTGGCCCATCTGCACACTGTTCCCTTAACAATAAAATTAATGGTTACAAAAGCAACCTTAAAAATCTGAGGGGTTCCATCTATTTCTCAAAATGTACTGTCTGAACTTCTTCCGCCATTTCTGTTGATTAAAGTTTGCAATTAGATATAAATTATTTATATCCCGCCGATGCAAAGGGGCAGGTCCCGCACGTAACGTCAGCACCGGAACTAAAACACAGAAAGACAAAAACCCCAATCTCCTTTCATTGGCCAAATGAATTCAGCATCAATAAAGTAAGTGTTATATTACGTGAATTTTTGAAGGAACTAGATGTACAAAACGGACTAAAACCAATAGCTTTGGTAAAAGCCTTTTTTTTTATTGTCGTTATGGACCTTTGGGATTGATGTTTTCAGGACTTCCCTCTCCACCCTGCATTAGTTGGATTTAATCCAAAGCAACCATGAGTTGAAATCATAGGATCCTAGAATCACAGAATGGTCAGAGTTGGAAGGGATCTTAAAG
>BJBW01014944.1:12273-28980 GCA_004320125.1 Scolopax mira
CCAGGGATGGGGCAGCCACAGCTTCTCTGCCCAACCTGTGTCAGGCTCTCACCACCCTCACAGTAAAGAATTTCTTTCTCGTATCTAATCTAAATCTCCCCTCTTTCAATTTAAAACCATTACTCCTTGTCCTATCAATACATTCCCTGACCAAGAGTCCCTCCCCACTCTCCTGTAGCCCCTTCAGGTACTGGAAAGCTGTTATAAGGTCTCCCCAGACCCTTCTCTTCTCCAGGCTGAACACCCCCAGCTCTCTCAGCCTGTCTTCATAGTAGAGGTGCTCCAGCCCTAGATCCATTGGTTTTGGTGGCCATTGGAGCAGAGCATGGGCCTCCACAACTGGAAGAAAAAAACCCTCTTGGCCATTTTCCCCTCTGTCCTGCTTTTCACTGAGCTGTTTGTCACCTTCCCACCTTCTCCCAGTTACGCATCACCCACGATGCTGTTTGAAGTGCTTTTCCACAGAAGAAGATCTTTCTGACCTCCAAACCCTATGGTCCCAAGAGGTGGTGGTTGCTAACAATTCACGTCCCTTTGTGTCCTTGTGAGTCCCAGGGGGCAGCCCTGGGAAGCCCCCAGAGGCCATTCTCTAGCCCTGAACCCCCCCTTGCCTCTAGAAAAAAGTGGGTTTGACATACAAGACCAGCAGTAGCTCAGTTTCTAAGAAGTCCACACCTGTGCTAATTGTGGCCCATCTCCTGTATTTAAAAAATTAATGATTAAGAAGGTTATGCGTTTTTTTTTAACCATTTATTTTATTTTTCCTATGGGTGATACAGCTAATATTTTCTATGCCTCTTCTAATTCCGAGCCTTAAAAAGAAAATAAATAAAATTACATGTTATTATGGAAAATTGAGATATAGGTAAACCCCTCTCAGTTACATTTGATCTTGGACGTTTTCAGTCTAATCCCAGATGTTTCTAGGATATTCCTTTCATCTTCCAGCTTTCATTTTCTGCAAGTATCTTTTTATATTCCTTTAAACATTACAGAGTTTCACAATATGAACTCCCACTATTGAATTAGAAATTCACAAAACGCACAAAAGAGCTTAAAAAAAAGAAATCTGTCAGAATAGAAATAATTTTCAAAACATTACTTTGCTCTTCCTGCATTAACAGCAGACTGGGCACTTACAATGAGAACATTAGAGATTCTTTTTATTTGTATCCCTTATTCTGATGACTTTTTGAATTTGGCTCAGTTGTGACAATGACAAGAAATTCTACACTTTCGTTTCTGTTTATATTACAGTCAGGTTCCAGTAAAGCCACTGAGTAGCATCGTGGGCACTTTGGGGGAATATTTCCATCTCATTTCTCTTTATTTCTATTGATGGTTTGTTTTGATTTTTTAAAAAAAATGAAAAAGAATCATCTTTAACCACCGAGCAGGAGATTCATCCTTCATTAGGTCCTTACATTCCTCCCCCAGCCAAGAAAGAATTATTCCCTTTAATAGTTTTCCTGTTTCTCTTGGTCTCATTTTAGGTGTTTCCACACAAACACCATTTGGGGGTAAGATCTTTTCCTCAGAGGAAAAACTCCATCAGCACCTGGCTAAGAGCCGAAATTAACCCACAGGGAAGAAGTCCAAGGTTTTTTTGTGGGGGTATTTTGGGGTTTTTTTGTGGGGTATTTTACAGGCAATGAGGAAAATATACATTTCCCCTTAGTCCTTAGTGCTGGGGCCATCTGGGGGCTGCAGGACCTCAGGCAGATTATAGCATCCAACTCCTTTGTGATGTGCTCAGCTCCAGGCACCCACATATAAAAATTGTAGTAATTTTTCTCAAATTTCTTTGCATCACCTGCAAGCTCCTAACTGGCTGAGAAGTACTCCTCTGACCCAGCGACTCCCGAGCCCACTTGTGAGCAGAGCTTTTTCCGTAACAGCGAGAGATTGACATAATTTCATGAGTAAAGCCACATGTCTGGGGTATTAACGTTAATTTGGGCTTCTAAATGTGATATTTCAAGTGTACCTAAATAACCTCTTGGAGAGTTTTTGAGGCTAAATTAAGTTATCAAGTGTGGATCCAGCTCCCATTGACTTTGCTTAAACAGCACGATGTAAAAAATTCCCTATTGACTGAGATACCTTTAGTTTGTCCTTTTTTAAAAACAAATCAACCAACCAACCAACCAAAGATTCCTGGCGTGCAACATCTGCTGACAGCAACAAAACATGCAAAGTTCAAAGCAAGGGATGGAACACTTGAAAAACCCTCCAACCTTAAGACTAAAAGCAATTAAGTCACAACTAATAGTGCAATTAGCATTATCTAACAACTTCCTCAGTCACTAGGTTTCTGTCAAGGCTTTCAGCCTTGACAAATCACAGTCACCTCCTGCTTCACTTTCTGTTTCCCATGCACAAGCCTGATAATATCATGTGTCAGTCACAGATTATTTGGGAGAGGTTCTGTTTGGATTTTGAGGTCTTTTTTAAACCTAAAGAGATGAAACTGCAACATTCCAACAACAGAAACCCTTGTACCACTGAACATGTGCAGAGGTTCAGCGCTGGATGCTCATCGGGTTGTCCCACACATTGTGGTAGGGAGTAATCTCTGGCAGTCTCCAGGCAGTGGCTGCCCCAGCCCTGGAAACATTCAAGGCCAGGTTGGATCTGATCTAGTTGAAGATGTCCCTGCTCATGGCAGGGGGGTTGGACTAGATGGCCTTTGAAGGTCCCTTCCCACCCAAAGAATTTAGAATCATAGCATCACAGAATTGCCTGGGTTGGAAGGGACCCTTTCAGATCATCAAGTCCAACCATCAACCCAACACTGACAAAAACCATCACAAAACCATATCTCCAAGCACTATGTCTACCTGTCCTTTAAATCACCTCCAGAGATGGTGACTCCACCACTTCCCTGGGCAGCCTGTTCCAATGCTTGATAACCCTTTTGGTGCAGAAACTGTTCCTAATATCCATCCTAAACCTCCCCTGGTACAACTTGAGGCCACAAATGATGACTCTATGATTCCAGTCTAGACTCCTACTCAGATCAGGGCTCCCTTCCAAGGGAGGTCAGGTCCCTCACTCCAGGGGAAAAGGACACTCAGCCAAGTCCTGGCCAAACATAGAATCATAGAATTGTTTTGGTTGGAAAAGACCCTTGGGATCATGGCAAGAACCCTCCTCCAGCTCTGAAAAGACATTGTCTGATGTGTTTCTGCTACGTGCTGTGTTTCCTATGGGCACTGCTGGGACCATCATTTCCTTGCTATTCCCCATGTCTGCAGACACAGCTCCGTTCTCTGGAAAGGCAGAACAAGGACACTGGATGTGCATGGGGCAGCAGAGGCCCCACAAGTTTCAGCCTCTGCCCCTTGGCAGAGGGAATTACCCAGCCTTGGAGATGCCCTGGGCAGCAGCACGTTGCATGTCTCTGGACTGACATCCTCAGCAGAGAGCTGCTGTGTGCACACATGCTCAGCAAGTGGTTTATTTGCTTTAGAATTTGTAAGAGAACTTAAGCCTCATGCCAAACTATGAACCATGACCTAAGAAGACAGACATTATGTTCTTCTACCCTGCAAGACAAGCGTGGGTAAGATCTGATCAGAGGCTGGATTGGGCCCCAACTCCATCCTGTACCCCCTGTGGTCAGATGAAATCTCTTTTCTACCTTTGCTTTCTTTCCTCTGCCCTTTTCCTGCCTTTTTTCACCACAACCCCCCCTGTCTTACTCCCCTCTGACCCTCTCTGCACTGGTATGAACAAGAAAAACTCTGCAGAGCAAGATCACCCTTAGAGAAACCTGCACATCACCGGAGGCACAGCATGGGGCAGGATGGATGCAGTGAGATGCTCAGAACACGAACTACCACCCTGATCCTACAGGTTTGTGTTTCCCCAACTACAACAAGGAACTTTCCATTTCCAGAAGCTGAAATAAGGACTGAGCTCAGCCAGGAGCCCTGCCATGGAGTTCAGCACCAGAATCACAGCATTAGGTTTAATGCTCCTTTTGTTTTCTCAGGCTAGAAAGCCTAGAGAAACCCTAGAGAAATACTCTAGGGTGGAAAAAGCAAAGTGGGTTTTTTTTGCAGGACCTAAAAATGACAACAGATCTGCTCCCAAAGGCAAAGCAAAAGGAAATCTGTCAGGATAAGGAAGCCCCACTTTGTGCACTGTGATTTATCAGTGCAGGACACGCTTCAGCCTAATCCAAACCACAACCAAGTCAAGGCAAGTCTGACAACTTCAACAGAAGTTGGATCAGAGCCTTCAAATCTCACCCAAGCGTGTGCTCACCATCCAGGGATCCTGCATGGGAGACACAAACCGCAGTGCAGGAGGCCCAGGTGAACAGTGGGGACTTCACACAAAGCAGGGAGTTTGGTGGCAAAGGGAGAAGAGTGAGGTTTAGCAAATGGGTTCAGCACAGCGTTGTACCAGCAACGGCTTCCCCAGGCACAGAGAGAGGCAATAAAGGCACTTGCAGGATCAGCTCTGGGTTACACACTGTCTAAGGGATATCTGTCCTAATTCACTCCGAGTTATTCATTACTCTCGAATCACAAGTTATTTTCCAGCCATCCTTCAACTCCAGGGAAAGGAAAGAACTTCTTCAAACGTGTTTATCTAATTGCCAGCAATTTCCATTGCAAGGCAGATGGAATAAATAAACACGGGGAGAGGCACTTAACAGAATCCAGAGCATCTCACAAACCAACATTAACATCGTGGCACTTTTTTGGCAGATTCTTGCATCTTTGGGGCAGCACGGCTGAATCTTGGGCTGTTTTGAGCGGCTGGTGCTGTCGGAATATACCTAAAGGGTGACAAATAAGGCTCCTACCAAAGCAGGAAAGAGGTTGTAAATTCTGATTGTAACTTACATGGCTGTTGAGCAAACTGCTTTTGTGTGATGTAATCCCTTCACTTTTTTGTAGGTTTTCAATCGCCATTTCAAGCTAAAGAAAATGTGCACAGGGAAAAAAAAAAAAAAAACAAACAAAAAGGAAAAAAAGAAAAAGAAAGGAAATCAGATAGTTAGCAACAGCCAGGATTATTATTTCTTTATTAATATTTGAATGATTAATGCTTTATATCAAGCTTGTGAAAAAAGAGGCAAACAGATGAGGCACAGTCCTTGTGGGATGAAGCTGCAGGGACATTATGGCATGGCATGCAGGTGACACCGCAGCAAGAGTCCCTACGGGGGGCAAAGAGCAAGACCAGGGGGGGCCGTGATCTTCCACTATATCCATCACCCAGATATACAAAAGAGAAGTTGTTTTCCTTCTCCTTTCCTCTTCACACTAGACCAAACCACCACCAGACTGCAGAAGGTTGAAGATCTGCTATAGAGAAAGTGCGTTTTACCCAGATCTTCCAAGAAAAATTGGAATTAATTACTTTGGTGGTTATTATTTCTTAAAATTTTGACCAAAAAACCTAATGGCAACTAAATAAAATAAGGGTACAAGGAGGGCTGAGACACAGACTGTTTAAGCTGGAATAAGCTCTTACCCGAGAGCTCTTTGCTACTAAAGGGCTCTGCAAAGGGACAATGAAGGAAGAGGAGAGGTTTCAATGAGGTGACCTTCTTCTCACCAAGCCAGGCTGGCACAGCTGGCTGCTACTTGTGCTCATTTCCATCCATCTCAGAGCTCCTGCACATGGAGCCACGGCCCCTGAAGAGCCCCCTTGCTTTCCTCAGTCTGGCTTCTCTGCTACACCAAGCTCCTGCCTTGGCCTGGACCCTCTCCTGGACCCTTCTTGTCTTCTCCTTCCTGCTGCTAGGGCTGCCTTAGCAATCTCTGACAAACTGCTCAAAGGATGCCTGCTGGACCCAGAGCTCTAGTGCTCCTCAGCACAAGCTTTTTGCAAGTGAGGAAGGGGAAAAAAAAATACCCCACACCAAAAAACCACCCCACATTAATATACTTGCAGGAGCAGAACCTGCTCTTTCTCTCCAGTAGATGTTCTCAAAGCCCTGTTGGCTGTGACCTCTTGGTGCAGGCAGGAAAAGAAGGCACACATCAGTCTGCAAAACTTGCTGCTATGTCTAGCATCTGTCCTCATTTAAGAGCAGGGTCCTGCACTCATCTGGAGACACATGCATTGCATCTGCACAATGATCTCTCAGAGGCCTCTTCACACACTGGTTACCTCCCCCAACTCCACTTTGCACCGACTCACAGCGTGCTGAAGATAATGGTAGAGATAAACCCAGCCATTTATAAACCCCAGCTCTGTCAGGAAGGCAACAGAACAGAACAAATCCCATGGAAGTCCTGAAGTAACATCCCACGACTGAACATGATGCTCTGTCCAAGCACCCCCAGCACATGTCCCTTGGTTTCTCTCCAAAAGCGCCACCACTTCTCAAGAAGGTATCAGTGAATTCAAAAAAGGGTCAGTGCTTTTTGAGAAAACTGTCACACCGTGATGTGTCAGGGGGAACCAGAGGCCGATTGCTGAGGCAGCCTTCAGGAAATGAGTCAGTGTTTGAGGGAGACACCGTTTCCTTCCTCTGTTCAAGGGGGCTCAAGTGCAACACTTACACAAGCACAGAAACACCTCCTGCCCTTTTGGCATTTTGGTAAGTGTCCCATAGAAAATCTGCAGAAGAAAAACTATTGCAGGGGAAAGACTAAAAGCTCTTAACCAGCTCTGCACAAAGGTGAGGAGCTCTGAGGACTCACTTATGGGAAGTCTTCGAGGATTTCCTCTCTTGATATGTTCTAATTTAAATGAAGATTAATAGTGCTCTGTGGCACAGACATTGAATGGGACTGATGCCTACGCTGGTTTAGCCCTTTCAATAGAGCTGAACATCATCATTCCAGCAGATATGGAAGATGGGTTTCTTTAAATATTTGAAGATTTTATTTTAGTGTACATTGTCTTTACCAAAGCATCCGTCAACCTCCTGAGGCAGCTCTTGCACCACTGCTAATTCTGAAGCACTATCTATCTCCTTCCCTGTCTCTTCTGAAGACACTCTTCCTGCTTTCGAGGTCTCAGAGCAGCTCTTCCTTAAGCACTCAACACCCTCCAAACCCTCATTCCCCATTCCCTGCATCCTTGCAGCTGCCTCTCTCGTTGCCAAGCCCTTGCTTTGCTGGCCACTTTGACATCCATCCATCCATCCATCCATCCATCCATCCATCCATCCATCCATCCATCCCCTCTGCACTACACCCCCAAAGCACATGCAAACCCTGTGGCTTCCTTGGCTACCTCTGCAGGAGCTGTACTTCTTCTCTTGCTCTCCACAGAGCTCTTAATCCTGTCCTAAATACATTTTGCCAGGACTCCAGCCTCTCCAGCCTCTTCAACACCAACCTTTCCTATTCTCTAAGCAAGATACCACAACAAAAAATGATGTTCCTACCCATGGATTTCATTTAGTCAGTGCTTTCCTTCCCACTAGCCATCCACCCATTATTATGGGAAATTCAAAGCAGTTCTCATGGCTCTGATCTGTGCTGAAAGAACCTGAAGCCACACATGGACACCCACTATCTCACCCTTGAGCCCCACCACAAGAGCCACAGGCAGTTTGTGTTAGAATATCTTCAGAAGGTTCATCCCTACGTGCAACAGAAGGAATTTATTTCAGATGCATTTTCAGAAAGGTCACTTCCTAAATTCTTTTTTTTTTTTTGCTGAGCAGCTTTACCTCATGTGATAGACAGCTACAACCTAAATCTGTTCATGGGCCATTTCTGTTCACATATTGTACTTGGGCTTTTTACACCACGGAAATTTAAAAAGAAACAACCCAAAAAACAAAACCCAAGAGTAAGGTTCTGCAGCTTTGCAAGATGCATCACTTGTGGGCGACAAGATCAGCAGCTACTTCCTTCAAAATAACAAGCCTGAGCAAAAATCAGAAGATGGTCCAATGATAGTTTTTAACTATGAGCAGTTAAAATATGCACACACACAATTCTCACGTGAGCAACAAACCCCAGCTAACCCAGATGCACCTGTCCTTTTCTCTTCTACCCAACTAAAAACTTTTTCTCTACTTCTACCTAAGGCAGAGCACATTTACTCCAGGATCAAAGGCAACCTTTCAAGGCATAAAGATTCAAAAAACATGAAGTCTGTATTCTAAAACTCAGTGGGAAAAGAAAGTACAACCAAACTAGCCAGATTTTCAAGAGTACTCAGTAGCAAACGGCTCCTGTTTTTCTCCCTGGGTGGTGCTGTTCACATTTTAAAATCTGGCCACACGGGCTGAATTACACCTACATTTGTAATTATGTTTACAAACAAATGTATAAACACACAGAAGTCAGTCTGGGAAGGAAGGTGCCCCAGAAAATGAGCTCCAACCAATTCCTGGCAGCAGCTGCTCCCGAGTCGGGGAGATTCCCAGAGAAAAGCCCTGGGAGCTTCTCGCTGCAGGAAGGAGGGTTTGGGTGAGTGATTGTAACCCCTGAGTCCCACAGAGCTGTGCTTCCAACACCCTGGCACCTCGCTTGCCATTTGGGGGGACATGATTAAAAACAATTAGAGCTCTTAAAACATTTCTGTTTGATAAGTATTATCCCTAAAATACATTTTCTGTAACATATGGCACGGACAGAATACACAATGGTGCAGGAGATCTATACAAAGACTTTTCAATCACTGTGCATTTGGCATGATCAGTTTGACATATTTTATGTGCTAATTATCCACTGCATTAATAATGGATTTTTGCAGGTCTCCTCGTAATTAAAAAAATCTTTATACATTTCCTTGTTTTGGGTAAGCCAAGTCCCATGTTCAGATGTTATACTTATTAGAAAATGTAAATATAGACAATTCTTTTGAATTGAAAAGCCAAAGCATTTTTCTCAGGGGAAAAAAAAGCCAAAAAACCCCAAGAATTTTCTCATATCTCCATGCTGTGTAATTTCAGTGATTGGTGCAGAAAGTCTGTCAAGGCTCTGCCCAGCAGCAAGAGAGACATTCCAAACTCCTGTTGAAAAATACCTGCAGCACACCAGTGTCTATTCTCTCCCTTGCACTTGCACAGCACGTTGTACAGACATATCCACGGTGATAACGACAGCAAGTTTTATTTTCTGAAGGTTTTTCAGTTCCCTTGGAATAATTCCTGGCCCCCGAGCTACAGGATCTGCAGGGCTACATACCGTTGCTGGAGAGGAGCGTGAAGTATGTGACAGGGAATGTCTAGTGTTTTCCATCCCCCCATGAATGAGATAGGCTCCCGAGCCGGAGAGGATCGGACTTCCCCCAATGTCCATGGTGATGCCCACCATGTTGTGAGAGGGAATGGCTGTAGGAGAAGATGCCGCTGTAGTCACCTGAGCTCCACCTCCCTGCGCTTCGAAGTAGGAGGCTGCGCTGCTGGGGGCGTAAATCTGAGCTTCGGTGTTGTAGGAGTAGGTGGCTCGTCTGGCAAAAGAACAAGAGGGGCAGGAGGTTGGGAGGAGCCTGCAGAGCTAATCTCATGGGTAAGAGTTCCCACAGTCTGGACCACCCTTAAAAAAAAAAAAAAGTTTGACTCCATTGTTGGTGGGATTTCAGAGAATCTGTTGAATTGGAAAGGAGTTTTAAAGCTCATCTAGTCCAACCTCCCTGCAGTAAGCTGGGACATCCTTAACTACATCAGATTGCTCAGAGCCTCATCAAGCCTGACCTTGGATATCTCCAGGGATGGGGTCTCCAGCACATCTCTGGGCAACCTGGGTCAGTGTCTCACCACCCTCACATTAAAGAACTTCTTAATGTCTAATCTATACCTACCCTGCTCTAGTTTAAAACCGTTGCCCCTCGTTCTACGCCTACATGCCCCTGCAAAAAGTCCCTTCCCCACCTCTCCCTTCAGGTACTCTAAGGCCACTATAAGGTCTCCCTGGAGCCTTCTCTTCTCCAGGCTGAACCCCTTTGCTCCATTGAAATTGAACTAAGCTGTAAAAGTCATCATGTTAATTGTGACAATGTTAATCAATCCCGTGAGGGCCCTGGAGCAAAGGTCCATAACCAGAGCGGAGCCCAGGAGCTGCTCTGCAGCCATGGGAGCAACTCTGGTGGAGAAGGCTGAGAGCATCCCAGAGGGAAGCAGGGATGCTCAAAGCAGGGGGTACAGCAGAGAGGAGGAAGAGGAAACCTCACAAACCCCTCCTTCTTCCTCTACCAGTTACACTCTGGTTCCTAAAGCACCCCACCTCACCACACAATGGGCAGAGGAAAACATTGGGCCATTTATGTAGCAGGATTCCCTGGAGAACAGCCCCTCCATGAGGAAAACACCTCCTCCGAGGGTGGAAACTACCCCCCTGTACAAAAGGGAGCACAGGAAAGGGTTGTTCCTCTTCTTCCTCCCTTTAACAGCAGGCAGTGCCAGCAGCAGCACCCGGGTGGAAGGAGCAGGGGAGAACCCAAGGGCTGAGCCCAGCTGGGAGGAGAACAGGACTCTGCTCTAGCCAACAAGAGACTCTTACATGGTTCCATTGGTATAAACAGCTTCTCCTCCTTCCACATACTGGACCTGGGATGGATATACGTGCTGCACAGATTGCACCTGGAACAAGAAGCATAAACTCAAGTTATGGGTATATTATTGCCAAGGAACAGCAGGAGAAATTGTGTATTACACCCTTAAACAACTTCCAACCTTACCTTGACATTTAGGCTTTCTTTTTAAAAGAAAAAAAAAATAGAAAAACAAACCAAACGAAAACCCCCACATGCTTAGGAATCCCAAAGGACCAATTTATTTTAAAAGGTCATATTAAAATAAATAAATAAGTAGTTGCTCCATGAGCAGTGGAAACAATGGAGCTGGGTTTCCTCTGCAAACGTCTCGGGACTGGTTCTCCACTGACTAATAAGGGTGAGATCATGCTGCAGCCTGTTCTTTAGAGAGAAGGTTGTCAGCATCCCTTTGCACCCCAGACCCCTTTTTCCTTGGTCTGGGGGGCATATACTTGCCCTCTGTCAAGTTGGTGTTGGTGGGTTTTTTTCTGAAACTGAGCAACCAAATAAAAAATCGCTGGGGGAAAAAGTCAAGAGAATCAGACTCACTGTCCACATGAAGCAGCACCACATATGCCTGGTTTCTTAGGAAACAAGGACTGCAAAAGGCAAAGTTCATATAAATAAAAACACTTGCATGGCTGTCTGTCACCTAACCTTTCTCTGAAGCCACACGGAGTCAGTACATTTATTTGTGTAATTAAAAAAAATCCCAAACACCCTGCCTCTAAAAAAATCTTTAGTGAGGAGGACTGTTTTTAAATGGCAATTAAAAGCATCCATCAAAACTTCAAATCTATGAAAAGCAACTGCTACAGTAAATGTTTTTTCTAAACTTGAGAGTTTCTTTCACCATCAATCTCAGAAAGGAAGAGAGAGATGGAGAAAGTTGCTCTCACAGTGATCACCAGTTCTCTAATTGCACACAACTCCCTAATTATGATTTTTCTAAGCAGGTATCTGGCACGGTTTCAAATGTCATGTGGGACGTGGGGTCCTGTTGATACGAGGGTCCCTGTGTGGTGTCTCACCCTGGAGATAGTTATTACCTGTTGTGGAACCTGCTGAACTCTGGGCACAGAGATTTGCTGCATCTGCGCTCCTTTGGGAGCAGAACCTGCTGCTTGGACCAAAACCCTCTGAAAGAAGAAGAAACAGCAACAAACACTTACTTTCAGTCTGTAACAGTTAGGATTCTCTTTCAAATTTTCATGGAAAGCTTCCCCTCTGCTCCCAAGGCAGCAGAACCCTTACTTAGTGTCCCTGTGGTCTCTGTCCTTCCAGTGTAACCTGGACACCAGCCCAAACTCAGAAACCTGAACCTGGGAAAAGCTGGATCCACATTTTCTGACACGGATCATCTTTTCAATCTTCACACAAGGCAAAAACCAAACGATTGATTGATGAGAGGAGCTCAACATGAGGTTCAGTCACAACCAAACCAGAACCACTCCTCACACGTTCACATTTTCCTCCTACGGCTGCAAAGTTTCTTCTCTCATGGCTGCCCTAACAAACCAAACCATGCTCTGCCTCCTGCACCATCAAATCGTGCTCTCCAACTCACCACAGCCCTTACAGGTTCTACCAGCACCAAAGCTCAGATGGTTTGGTGCCACCAAGGGCACAGAAATGCTTTGTGTTGCTTTACTGTAGTCATCTCTGTCCTCTCCCTCTCCCCTGTTATTTCCAGCTTCCCCTGCTCTTTGTGTTACACCTGGTATTCAATTTGAGGATGGACACACATCTCAGAGCTCAGCACCTTGTAGATACAGCCAACCAAGCGTGGGGACATGGTGGAAGGAAAGAGGCCTGTGGGAACAGAGCCTGGGATACTGGCACAAGAGGAAGGAAGGAGACATTCAAGCCAAAGATCAGTACAGCCTTTTAACTGATGAGGACCTTGACCGAGGAGACAGTCACCCTCTGTGGCTTGAGGCTTTAAAAATAGCCAGAAGACAGCACAAAAACTGCAAAACAATGCCACATGAATACTAGAAGAGACCTTACCAATTACCCAACACCTTATATATATGATTCTTAGCCCTCTGACGCCTTCCCAACATGCCCTTTGTAACCAGCCAGAAATTCTATTCTACCAGAATTATAGGAACGTGATAATTGCCCAAATTTCTAGTCATCCTCTACCACACCAGTCCCCAGGTGACCTTCAGTAAGTCTGGACACACTGGAGATCCTGCCGCTGAGATAAGGACACATACAATTACACCAGTCATCACTTTGTCTCTTTTCTCTCCAAAAGATGCTGTAACCATTACACAATGGGAACATGAAAAGCCCATGTTCGAGTCAGGCCTTGGCAATGCCACCTACATGGAAAGCTCTGAAAGATTTGTTCCTTTCTCCTATTTTTTACCCATTTTCTGTCATTGCTTTTACAAGCGACACGTCTCCTTCGGCACAGCTGCCCGGCTCAGCTACTTGTGGAATTTGTCACTGCCTGGCCGGTTGCTCCCACTGCCTTCCAACCCAAAAATTTAACCATCCCCAACCTGTAAGATGAGGCCATCCTGTTCATACAGCCTTCGCTCACACTGGAAGGTAGACCAGTGATCGTCAACACCAAAGGCTTCCTCCTCACACCACTCACGCTGCCAGTAGTTCATTCCTAGTGGTTTCTTTGAGCTGTTATTGAGAAGGGAAGAGGCTGGATGTTCCCCCTCTTCAGCAATATTCCACCATCCTCTGGGTCTTCCTTAATCCATGGAGTTCCACTCAATATTCCGTGTCATGATGACAGTGCTGGCGAAGGCTGGACGGGTAATTTCATAATCCAAAGCTGATGGGTTTTCCCAACTTCTTTAACTGGTTGTCACAGTCAAATTCCCACTAATGACTTACGATCCCCATTGATCAGCGATACCCACGTCATTCCAACATGAACAAGAAATGTCCCCCAGAGCAATGGAAGATGAGGAGGCTAGAAGATGACCACGCACCGAAGCACACGCTGGGAATGTCCGAGTTTCCTGGTGAATCGAATGCTCCTCCTAATTCATGATTTTCAATTGTTCCTTTTCATCAGCATCCAATGGCAGCTACTTCTGCTCACTTGGGAATCAGAGAAGGGTGTAGCTCAGTTACACCCACCCATCCTCTTATCCCTCCAGCTTCCTGTGACAGAAACTTCTTTTGATAGTTCCCCAAATGGCATAAAAAGCATCCAGTTTTACTTAACCCTTCCCGTTTTGCACTGGGTAGTTTTCATTCATCAGTTGAAGTTATCATTTCTGTCCTATCAGGAGACTTCCCAAGTGCATCATGTTCATGTATATGAATCATGAATCATAAATCCCTCCTCCCCAATTTAAAAACTTAAGGATCCACCTACCAAAGGAAGAGCCCTCCACCCTCTCCATTAGCACCCCCCCAACTCTTCTCTGCCGAGTACCCGATTTGCAGAGATGCCTTTAAGGACAGTTTCATTTTCTCCCATTTTTATTGACACACCAAATAATGACAACAGGATATTGCACTGAAGCAAACACCAAACTGGCACGAAATTACTTCCTTGGGGAGCTAAGTTAAAATTTAAACCCCATGTTTTAAAGCTTACTTATTCGTAGGGCGACCACACAAAATATCTATGGCCTTTATCAACACAAAGTCCAGCAACAGATTCTCCCCGCTCCCGTCGATGAGCTGATTCAAAATCCTCTCCCCCATATAAAAAAAACCCATGGATTAAAACACATCTGCCAGTAAAAAGAGGTTTCTTCTCCATGGAAACGGCCTTCCCAGCTGCGTATACGTTACCTGCTGCGAGGCTGGCACGGGCTGCACTACAGGAGCCTGGGCAGAAGTGTGAAGTGCCACAGAAGCTGCTGAGTCTGATCCACCCTCTGGACTCTGCATGCTCACTGCTGGGGAGAGGGGAGCACCGTCAGGAAGGGAAAACACAGCCCCCACACCCCAGCAAACCCCCCAGGAACCTGTGGGGAACAGGAGCAGAATCCCAGTGGAAGATCCAGGGGAAGCGCTGGGGAGGAAGGTATCTGCCTTCCTACACAGAGGAGCCTTTTTAGTTTTGGAGCTAATTTTAATAGGGTATTATATTAAGAAAAGAAGAAAGTTGCACAATTGTTCCACAGAAAGGAGAGGGAAGGAACAGAAAATGCACTTCTAAATATAACCGAAAAGTAGCATTGGAAAATTATTGTGTCAGAGTGAGGATATCTTGAGATCTGGAAGAGTAAGAGCATGTTTTAAAAATCTTTTTTTTCTGCCTTATCATGTTTTAACTACTGCAAAAAAAAAAAAAAGGAAAAAAAAGAAAAAACAAATCTAAGTACATGCCCGGAGTTTTCATTTGGAAAGTAAGATGGTCAGTTTGGGTTTATAGAATAAATTCCATATATTCGTGGAATAGTTTGGGTGTGAAGGGACATGTAAAGGCCATCTCATCCCACCCCCTGTCCTGGGCAGGGACATCTTTAACTCAATCAGGTTGTCCAAAGCCCCATCCCACCTGGCCTTGATCCTTCCAGGGCTGGGGCAGCCACAGCTTCTCTGGGCCAGGCTCTCACCACCCTCATTGTAAAAAATTTCTTCTTTAGATCTAATCTAAATCTCGAACCTCTTTTAATCTAAAGCCATTACTCCTTGTCCTATCACAACAGGCCCTGCTCAAGAGTTTGTCCCCGGCTTTCCTGGAGCCCCTTTAGGTACTGAAAGGCCACAAGAAGCTCCCTGGAGCTTTCTCTTCTCCAGGCTGAACATCCATAACTCAAATGCTTTCATTTGGAAAATGGGATGGTCATTTTGGGTTTAGAATCACAAATACGAATAGCAGAAGACCAGCCATTGAGCACCATTTGAAAACCCACAAACCACCCCCACAAAGAATCACCTCTATTCTCCCATCTGTGTCCTCACCCCAAAATCCCATCAGTGTCACCAAGGTCCCCAAACACAGACACAGCATCGCCCTCTGGTCCTGTTCCCATGGTGCCACCCTACGGGACTGATGCCCTCAGCACCTTCAAGTCACCTGGGTCCCCAGCACTTACCCAGTGTCACTCAGGAAGCATCCCAAGGGCCACATGGGGATGTCCTGGGGATGGCGAGGTGGCAGGAGACCACAGCACAAGCTCTCCAGCCCCTGGGGCTCCTCACCCCATGAGAGCACTGTCCCCCCTCCCCTCCTAAAACAACTTTCTAGGGTTTTGAGATTGGAAAAGTATAACCCAGTGAGATTGCAGCAGAAAGGTGGGGAAATTGTCAAATATAATTCAATGTTCTATTTGAGAATGGTTCTGGGAGGATGAGATTTCAGCATTTCAAGGTTGCAAAAGGTCTTTTCTCAAGTGTAGTTCTAATCAGAAAAGGACACTCAGAAGCGATGTTATCTCAAAATCACCACCTGCTCATCTCTGCTGATAAATTTTGTCTTCTGGTTTCCCTCAGTGACCAAGAGAGACCAGAGGTGCAGGTGGAAGATGAATTGTCTGCTGCTAAAATAAATCATCAACACTATTTGCAGATTTGTTACAAAGAGCAGGCTCTCTTACTGATGACAACCAAGCCAGACACAGAGACCCTGATGAAATCTGCGGCTGGTCCTTCCAGACGAGGTAGACAGTCACACAAGTTCTGGAAGCCCAAGGCACACATACAAGACAACTTATTATTTTGTTTATCAGCGAAACATCCTGGATAAAGAATAATTCATTTCCCGTTAAAACCATCCTGCGCTTCCTGAGAATTGGAGAGACAGATATGTGTGCCATCTGCTAACATTAATTTGTGCTGATGAAGAGCTGAACAACATAAACAGAATTCCTACGCTTGGAGGAACCATCACAAGGTGCTACAAAGCTTCACTGACACCCCTGGAGGAGAGCTACCAAGTGACAGCACCCGAGCCAAGGCACCAGATGGATAAAGCATTGGCTTTCAAGGAGGAGAGGGAATATGGCATCCAAAGTCTTCCTCTTCCCTCTTCCTGGGAGTTGTGTCTGTAAAGGAACACTCCTGTAGTTCCTTAATGAGCATTGGCCGCTGGAGATGGGCTCTTGGTTTCTGTGGCCCGTTGGCAGCACTGCCACATCCCGGGCACGGAAAGGACACGGAGCTCTTGGAGCAGGGCCAGAGGAGGCCACGGAGATGCTGGGAGGGCTGGAGCCCCTCTGCTGGGAGGGGGGACTGAGAGAGTTGGGGGGGTTCAGCCTGAACAAGAGAAGGCTCTGGGGAGACCTTGGAGCCCCTTCCAGTCCCTCA
>BJBW01014944.1:29027-50812 GCA_004320125.1 Scolopax mira
AAGGGTTTGACCCTGAAAGAGGGGAGATGGAGATGAGATCTGGGGAAGAACTTCTTTGCCCTGAGGCTGGGGAGAGACTGGCCCAGGTTGGGCAGAGAAGCTGTGGCTGCCCCATCCCTGGAGGGGTTCAAGGCCAGGTTGGAGGGGGCTTGGAGCAGCCTGGGCTGGTGGGAAGTGTCCCTGCCCAGGGCAGGGGGTGGCACTGGGTGGGCTGTAAGGTCCCTTCCAACTCAAATCATTCTATGATTCTAAAGAAAATGCCCATGAAAGGACTCACCACTCTCCTTTCACTCATTTTTCACCTTCTACAGGGGAGTAAGTTTTACCACGTTCTTGATCACTCTCTCCTAACAGGGACTTAGTGACTCAAAAGTGAGCCCTCCTGTTTCCCAAAGATCTAAGATTTGCTGCCTTCCTCTTAGACCGGGTCTAAGAAGGAGAGGTTCATCCCAGCCATGCTTCCTTCCCACCCCTGGCTGGAGGAGAGCCCTGTGACTCTGTTGGAGCAGAACTGATGAACAGAAGCTATTAAAAGGTGCCTGGTGGCTTCTGACAGCCAGTGGAAGGCTGGTAGCCCAGCAGCTCCCTGGGAGTGGGGAGTTTGCACAAACTGAGAACTTAATTAGTAGTCAACAAAGCCACAAAGAGGATGAACATCCACAGGTGATTTTCTCAGCTCCAGGGCTCCTTATTAGGTTCAAGACAGCAAAAAGACAAGTCAATTATTTTTGCCAGACGGGACCTAACCGTGTGTAAGGAACAGAATCCCAGTGAGAAGGGCCTTAACTCAAACACTGGTGTTTCAGGTGGAGACAAGTTTAAGAGTCTGGTTGCTCAATGGGGCTGGTGATGTCACGTGAGGCATCGCTACCCTGGAAGGCATTTGCAGAAATCTGGATTCCAGATTGCATCATCACTGAATGAATCAGGCAGATAACGAGGCTGCTGTGCTCTGGAAACCTTCTGTTTACACACAGCTATCTCGGTATCCAAGCAAACAGCTTGACAGGAAAGGAAATACAGAAAAAAAAAAACCTTAATAACTTCTGGGTGCTATTTCTGGTTCTGCCACCAGCTTGCTCTGTGACCTTGAATAGGATGCTCTCCCTTCCCCGTGCTTCAGTTTTCCCATTCCTAAAAAAGCCACAATATCCCCCTCCCACCCCCAGGTAAGGGATTTTTCAAGCACTGGTCTCAGAGGGCTGTCAAAGCCTCAATGGGTTTGAGAAAGACGAGGAGTAACATTACAAGCCTCAAGGGTTGATAAAAACTCCAATTGTCACCATTTCATTCATAAGCCACGTTGCCTTCATGGAAATAGCTTCGCCTTTGTTAATATCTCCTGCCTAAACCAGCTCCAAAATGCTGGGAAAACAGAGATAAGAGGAGCATTTTCATAATATTTTTCGCATTCAAGGTTGCATCGAGAAGGGGGAGAAGAGGAGGAGGCAGCAGAAGGGTGTCTTTCTCCTGCAAGTTGCTTCCATGGGCCAAGAAGAGAAGGTGGCAGCATCCTCTGGACCAGTTCCCAGTGTCCCAAAAAGAGCTTGGGAAAAGGTGGGGGGGGGTGTGTGGGGATGTGAGAGCCCCCAGGAGTGAGATGGGTGCCCCTGGGTGCTCGTCGGCGCCACAGCCCACGAGCTCTCCCATCCAGGAGATGAGAGGAAACTGCAAATATTTTTCCACAGAATCTTTTAATATAAACTGTCAACTCCTCAACACTCAAACAAAAACGGTTCGGAGTTAAATGCTGAGACCTCAAACGTCTTCATAACTGCTGCTGATTAGAGCCAGAGCAGGGAACCTGCCCCAGGGAAATATTTGGTTTATTTTTCTCGGCTGCTCTGGTCCTGGCTCCACGGGACGTGCAAGCACCCCAGACTTCAAACAAAAGAGGATTTAAATCCCAGGATGACTCGGGGCCAACCTACTTGGTGGTGTTATACTACAAGAAAATATCCCCATTGGAAATGAATATAAGTCTCTCCTCACCTTATTTTTATTTTTTAAGAGCAACCTTACATAAATCAGGAGCAGGACTGGCACAGGCTGGGCTCTCATGTATTTACATATCTAGTTTTTGAAGGTGAGAACATAAAACATATTAACTACCCTACACCAGCACCCAGAGAATGCCTTTTGTAAAGCCAGAATATTCACAGAATCACACTAGTGTTGATTTCAAAATACTAAAATCGTTACTGTCTCAGTGAATCACTTGCTCGTTTGAAGACGACATGTATCATAAACTATTTTAATTTGCTTTTCAAAGCTTACTTGGTCATCCTTTGATCTTATTTAAACTTTTAAAATTCCTTTATTACATCCTATTTTTTCTGGCAGAACTTTTGAAATAGAATATTACATTGGGACATAAATGAAGGAAAAGAAAATATCTTTTTTTTTCTTGAGTGTTTTCTTGCCGTTTTTAAGAACAGTCAATTATTTTACCTCTGGGACAAAGTTTCTCGCAGCTACTTATATTTAAACCCTGGTGGATGTTATCACCTCCACTGGGTGGGTAATTCCACTGCCCCCCACCACCTTGCCATTTGGAAATGGTCTCAACAACTTCTTCTCAAAGGGGATTTTAATGTGGGGCATAAAAATCAGCCAGGAAAGTGACTGGTTTGAAGCACAGGACTCAAGGATAAATCAGATTTCTGACGACTGAAGGATGTACTTCATGGCTTTCATTTGAAATCAAAATATAAAGGAGGAAGTAGGTTGGTTTTTTTTTTTCCAGGTGAACCTGCTAGAATTATGCTTCTCTTTTTATTAATGGGCTTTAGAACACCCAAAGGCAGAGCCCTCAGCTTGGTACCATTTGTGCTTCCAGGTTGCTTTGATGAAGGGCTCTTGGGCTGCCCAGGGAGTAAAATAATCAGGGAATCCCATACGGTCCCATTTCCATATACAAGTTCATGATATAACTATGAATTTTTTATAGAAGTCTCCTCATATTTGGTATTTTACTGAAAATAAGGGGAAGGGTGTAGTTTAATTAACAAAAAATTCTCATCCATAACGTTGACCTAGTAGAATCCAAATTCAAACCCAGGTCTTCGCTTTTTTTTTGCTTTGTTTAGTTGGTTGGTTGGTTGGTTGGTTTTGTGCATTTTTTGCATACTTTGAAAGGAAGGCTTACATTTAAAAATAGTTATTTAGTTTCTGGAACTTTTATTCAGGTTCAGTTGGCTTGTAGCTTAGATAAATAGGAAAACCAGAACAGCAATAACTGAATTCAGAAGAAAGAAAAATGCTGTTTAACCATCACATTCTATGCGGGCTCTAAATGGAATTTTGTCCCCTGACTACAGAAAAAGGAACTATGGTTTTTATATTTAATGCATTTACTACTAAGAATCCTCAACACTCTCAAAAGTGATTGAAAATACTAAAAGGAATGCAGGGAATAGCAGATTTTTTTTTTCTAGCAGATGAAACATCAACTTCATCCACCACATTTTGCAACATTTATTTTACTAAAGAAAACCTTCATAAATATTTTCCATTTAATTCAACACTTTGGGCTTGGGCTCTATTTAATAACTTGCCTGAAAAGGCATTAGGTGTGTTTTAATCAGAGCAGAGAAAGGAAGTGAATGACACCACTTTAGAACAGAACCACGGCAAAGGCTTGTATCAGACCCTGCCTCCACAAGCATCCTTTATCCCTGCTGTGCACGTCTCCAAAGCATCAGATCTCCAAGAAACAACAGGCGTTTCCTTCAAATTCCAACCAGGAAAATATTAATATTTTTTTTCCATCACCCATAAAAGGCAGAAGCCGGAGGAGCCCAGGAGCAGGCACTTGAAGGTGGCCAGCACATGGTTCTGAGCTGAGACCAAGGGCCAAGTCTGGCCCCATCTCTGCATCCTCTTTGGAAACACACGATTCCAGCTCATCCATCTGTGAATCCGAAAGAAATTCTTTGCTTTTGGATGCCTGAGCCAAACACAACCTGAATCCACCTTTCAGTTATCTCTTCTTTCAGTCTGTACAAGCGATGGTTGGAGAGCAAAGCCCCCAACAGGGCTCTCTCTCAGCAGCAGGAGCAGCTCAAAGCATTTGGCAGTTTGGCTGCTGAGGACCTGAACTTAATTTAATTCAGGACCTGAACCTGAATTTAATCCAAAATGTTGTACAAATGGCAATCACGATGCTGGCTTGACTTAGGAGAGCTAAGTGTCCTGTTTTTTAACTGCTCTAAAATCCTTGGAAGACGAGCCTGCCCTTCCATCTTTCAGAGGGAGACAGGGAACACAGGAGCAGGTTAAGAGTGGAGGGAGTCTTGGCTCATCAAAATGTTGGCTTCCCCACCAAAATCCCAACAGGGACAGTCCCCAACACCCAGAGCCACATGACACCAAGCTGCCCCACAGAGCCTGGGATGCTGCAGGGTGCTGCCCAGCATCCCCACTAGCAGCAACAAGCATCCTGTTCCACTGACATCCCAAGGCTGGGAGCAGCACTCTCCTTCCACCACTAGCCCCTTCTAAACCAGTATCCCCTCCCAGTGGGGGTTGGGGGACAGGTTTGGGTAACTCCGGTGAGTGTGACCACGTCCTCATCCCCACTGAGCTCTTCCAGACTTACAGGAGTTTGGCACTCAAGCCAACTCATCTAAAGAGTGGCCTGAACTGTGTGTCACAACCTTTAGCCTTTTCATAAGCAATGGTAAGTGGAGGGGATGGAAGGGGGAACCAAACATGACAAAGAACTTGATAATAAGCTGATTCTGGAGAGGCCGCTTATTACATTGCTTCCAAATGTTATAAACAGAGAGAAGGCACCAGAGCCTTCTACTGATTAGGTTAAATTAATTTAAAACAGAAGCAAACGCTGCTTGTCTAAGAGCTCTAGTTACCTGGAAACAAAGATAAACCCAAAACAGGCATTTCAAGGGCAGGCAGTAAAGCTGGTGGGGTTTTTTCAGAAACCTGGTCCTCATGGAAAAATACAAATTTAGGAAAAGCTTTTATTAGCAACAGTTAATAATATACCAAAATACAAATACATACTTAGTCTTTAATTATAGATTTCATGGAATCAAGTCAAGGAATAGATATACACACAGAGAACTGTTATGTAACAGGAGTTCACTATTCTTTGCTATTTCTTTAAAAGTAACTTTCCGAGAGGCAGAAAGAGGGAGGAATGTATCTCTGCTGGCGTGTAATTTGGAGTTTCCTTAAGAACCAGCTGAGGCTGAAGAGCAGAAGCCGGGATGGTTTAATGGTGCTGGCAAAATCCCATGTGCTCAGACCTCAGACCTCAACACGGGCAAAGGAACGTCACGAACCTCCCTCTCATACAAAAACCTGCCTCATTTTCTTTATGGGTTAATATACTGAACGTCAAAAGCCAGGGCTGGATTCCTTCAGAACCAAACACATCCCCTTCTGGTGCCCAGAAGTAGAGAGGCCAGCACACAGAGGCCAGCACACAGCCCCTTTAATGCCGTGCTGCATTTCCCCTCCGTCCCCCCCAGACTCACCTGCACCCGTCCCATCTGTTTGCTCTTAAGAAAATCTCCAAGAGCTTCCAGATTTTCAGGCCAGCACAACCCTGTCAACAAGTCCCTCCAAACTCTTTGTTTCTTCCCTATTAACTACTGCAACACACGACTGCCACTACCTGCTGAAAACTAGTACAAGTGCTGAGCTCAAATTCATAGCTTTCCTCTGTTTTTGGTATGTGCACAGTCGGGGTGTCCCAGGGCTGTGATTCCATAGGGGAAATACAATGCAGAAAGCAAAAATCTGCCACAAAACCATTTTAAAGGTTTCTTTCTAGGACAAATCTTAAAGTTTCAGTCGTCAACCAAAAGCAGAACACCTGGTTACTCTGCCCCTGCAGACTGTGGGTCTGCTTCTGCACGTTCCCAGGATGATCCCAGGTCCCTGGGTACAGCTAATCCTCTCCTGACTGAACCGGGCTCATTTTGGGAGAAAAACCAGCAAACCTTAGTACTCAGCTGCATTTTTGCTCATCCTACAGCAGAAAGATAAGGAATATGTCACTCATTTTAAATTAATTCCAAGAGATGGGCTTAATTTAAACCTCTGTGTTCATCAGCCATCACTTTTGTTTAGACTAGATGATTCTTTCCGTGGTCTTAAGGCCGGGCAGCCTTTTGACAATTAAAGTGTGAAGTAGTTTTGCTGCAGTATTTCATTTAGATGTGGGGTGGCAGCTGTTTCCATCGTGCCTGTCCAGTGACCAGCAAACGCAGACGGAACCGCTGCCAACACAGCCCAGTATATTGTTATTTATTTACACAGAATTTATTCAGAAGCATTGTGGTACTTAACGAAGTTAAGCAGAACAAGCCACAAACATAAACTGTGGCCGTTGGGAGAAGAGACAACTTCCAGCTCAAGATTTTACAGCAGCAGCTGAGGTCTCCTGGAGAGATTCCACAATGGGGGGGGAAATGAAACACGGCACGAGGGGATAAATATGAGGTGATGAGAATGAGTGGGTTTGGAGTGAGCAGTTTGACAAGATTTGGAGTGAGAAGAGAAAGAAGAAGTGGTCACTTTTCCCTCTGAAAGGCAGGTCGTGCCTGGGTGGTCAGGAGGAAGAGGAGGAGAAGGAAGAAAAATAGAAAGAGGAGGAGGAGGAGGGCTTGTTTGCTCTTCCCTGACACTAAGGACAAGCTTCTTTGTCTCTCTCAAACACCTGCACGAGCTCTGAGTCCACCATCCTCCCACCTGCACACCAGATGCTCTCCCAGTCTCTGCTACCTCACCCAGCCATCATCCTGAGCAGGGACTGGTGTTACTGGGGAGGAACCACCACAGAGGTCTGTGCACTCCACAGAAAACGTGATGGTGCCAGACTAAACATCCTCATGGGGACGTGAAAATTTTCTCACCAGAGCTGGGGATGTGCTTGTTGATGGTTCTGCTTCTACCCGTGCAGTAAAACTGCCCCAAGTTCTTGATCCCTGTTCTCTTCGTGTGTTCTCATGTGAGCTACAGGCTGGCATGGGGGGGCCCAAAATTAAACTCACAGTTGTTTTTCAACTGCTCCATCACAGTATTCAGTGCATGTTCCAGCAAGTAACGGCACAGAAGCAATTGTTTTCCAAACCAGTGCTACCTGTGAAGAGGGGGAAGGAGCTGGGGTTTTTCCCTGTGGAAATCGAAGGTTTAGACAGGCTGGGACTGCAGGCTCCAGAACTAAACAAGACCCCCCTAAAAAAAGACACAAACTACCTAGAGAGGTGCAATTCTTCCTGGAAAGGCAAAGAAATGAGGAGGCACAGTTTGGGAATGTGTATTTGAATATTCTGCACCTGGAGAAAGGCACCGCTGTGGTTTCGGTGAGGACAGTTTTAACAGAACAGCTCGGATTCCAGATGAAGAGGAGAAGAGAAAGGTTTGCACCAATTGTGCTCTGATAGTTCACTCTCTCCCAAAAAAAAGAGAAGTGACTATTACCCAACTAGAATTAACCGAGTTATATCTTTTATCCAGACAATAAAGTCCTGTGGGCAGTATTTTTGGCCTGGAAGGAGGAGTGGGTGACTCTCTGACAGACATCACAACTTTCTTCTGTTGTCTGTCTTTCCCCCAGAGAGAGTTGGGGGGGGTGAGGGGTGGGGGCGTCACACAACACCTGAAAACCAACTTTTTTTCCTCCATTCAGTAAGAGGACAAAGCAAAGCTGCAGTTTTAAAAGCCCGTCCTCCAGCTCTGCGCTGCTCAGGGCTGGGCTTCGAATCTGTCGAGCCAAGAGGGAAGATTTAAGCAACTAATTATGGGGTGGGGGGGTCTTTAGCCCTAATTCCGAGGCTGCCTTGGGGGGGTGGGGGGGTGGTCACGGGAGAAGGGGGGACCCCCCGCAGGGTGCAGCCGAGCCCACCCGAAGTGGAGGAAGAGGCCGGGGAGGAGGAGGAGGAGGAGGAGGGGGGAGGATGCGGAGCCCCGAGCTGTTTGGGGAGCAACAGCGGTTGCCAGGGGCGACGCGGTCCCCTCCCGTGTCCAGGGCGCGTTGCTAAGCAACGCGGGGAGCGCTTCCCAAACCAAACATCCCCATCCCCATCCCCGCCCGCCGCGAACGCGCACTAAATATGTCAGCGGGTATTTTCAGAAGCCCGGGAGGACTGACAAATAATTTCTTTGCTATAGTAACTGCGAGGGGGGGAAGGGAGGGGGGGGGACTGTGGGTTTGGGAGCTTTGTTTTGGTTTTATTTTCCTTTATTTAATTGTTAGTTCAGGATAAAGGGATTAACAGGCTCGACAGAGCTCTTCAAAGCAGATGCCCAGGAAAGGAACACTTTTTGTGGGTGTTTTTAAAAATATTATTAAGGAGTTAACCTCTTTTGGAGGTAACTGGTCCTTACCCCAGTGTCCCCAGTTTGGTGTCTGGGGGGAGGAACACCCCATGGCCAGAGCTCCCCACAAACACACAACTCCCTGAGCAAGTATTCTTTGAAACTTCAAGGTTTTTTTCCACCTATTTGTAGATTCCTAGAAGTTTCCCAGCAGAATTTCGATCCCTTTAAAGCAGGATTTCACTTACTTCAAGCAGGTTTGCTTTTCTTGGGGGTATCTGTGAGTCCAGGGAAAAGGAGTCTGGTGGGGAAATAAGCTTATTTTTCAGAAAATAAGCATGTGTGGGTTTTGAGCACCCTCTGATTTAATGAAGAGGAGAAGCTCACCAAGTTTTTTTTCTTGTTCAACGAACACGGGAAACTAATTTCCATTCTCTATTTTGCAATTTTTTTACATTAAAATTTGAGGCAACTCATCAGAAGCAAAAATTTATAAAGGCTCTGAGGATTGTAAGGGAGAGTTTGCTGCTCTCTGTGGAAATAAAGAATAGAGACAGGCTTTTGTCAGGCTGGTGCAAAGGGATCATTGTCCTGGGTGCAGTGGTAGGATCTAAACCATAAAAGTTGTGCTGTGCTTGCTAATCATCATTAGGCCACATGCTGCCATCACAGGTTCCCAAATTCAATAGGAGCAGAATTTGGGCAGAGTTTGTCCCTCCAACTTCTAAATCTAAGTTAGGCATCCCAACAGTTCACCATCACGGTGATCAGCCATAAAGTTTATCGCTGAAGTTGCTCATTTCCAAGCGTGGGGTCCTTTGAGGGCTTTCCTTGGCGTTTCTCTGGCCAAGGAACCATTTCTCTACTCAAGGTAGAGTCCTCCAGGACAAGGCTCCTGCTTCTCTGAGGCAGAAATCACTCATCCACTGGATAAAAAATAAAAAGACCTAGGAACCAGCACTTTCTAAATAAGGTCTAAATAGGACTAGAGAGATGATGAGGGGCCTGGAGCATCTCCCTTACAAGGAAAGGCTGAGGGACTTGGGTCTTTTTTGTCTGGAGAAGAGAAGGCTGAGGGGGGATCTGATCAAAGCCCATAAATACTGTCAAGAGGATGGGGTCAGTCTTCTTTCAGTGGTGCCCAGGGACAGGACCAGACGTAACAGGCACCAACTGGAACATAAGGAGTTCCATCTAAACATGAGGAGGAACTTCTTTCCTGTGAGGGTGCCAGAGGCTGCCCAGAGAGGTGGTGGAGTCTCCTTCTCTGGAGACATTCAAACCCCTCCTGGACATGTTCCTATGCAACCTGCTCTGGTTGACCCTACTCTGGCAGGGGGTTGGAGGAGATGATCTCCAGAGGTCCCTGCCAACCCTATATCATTCTGTGATTCCATTTTAAAAAATCTGTTCTTTCTTTAAGGATTATTTTTTTAAACTATCGCTGACCTCAGCCCCCAAACTACTCCTTGGTCTCCTAGCATTGGATTGCATTTATCTCCTTCTCGGGGGGGACTCGGGTGCCTCTTACATGAGAACAGTAGACCCATGAACATTTTGAAAGAGGTACCTGATCCTTTTTTTCTTATGCTCAGAGAGCAGACACTCATGCACGACAGCCAAGAGTTCGGCATAGCGTGGCACCTTAAAAATGACAACTGAAAATCATCACTTGAAGAATCTCCCCCAAAAGGGATAAAATACACACCATTTGTAGCTGTTAGGTGTGATCTAGCAGCTTTTGCTATGGTAGACTTCAGCACTGACATCTCCAGGCTGTATGAAATACAGTTAAAAGATGCTTTAACGCTGTAACATTTGGCCAAGATAAGGACTTCAAAGGATAATTCTGGCTGAGAGGAACATCTCAGCCATGACAGAAGCTGGAGTACAGATGAATGTGACCAACCTCTTGATAACTCAGGTCCTACTCAAATGCCAGCCCGTGAAGCAAATCAAAACTCACTGTCTAGACCCCCTCGCTTCTTCCACCAAACACTCCTGGAGTGATGATATCTTTGCTGGCATTGACCCAAGACCTGTCAGCTCATTTCAGAGTGTAACAGAATCTTGCTGCCCTGAAAGACCCACTTCTTCTTCCTTATTAAGATGGGCAAATGAAGTCCAAGATTCTTCTCATTCCATTCCTTTCTGCTAAGTGCCCTCATTCCTGCTTTAATATGCTAAAAAGTTACACCTGGGATGAGGAAAACACATTAAAATTGAGAGTTGACACCTCTCATCTCCTATGTGGATGCTCATGGGGGTTTTAGGGTTCTAGTTACTGGAGTCCTGTTACTCCCCCAGAGCTGAGCTTTGCCTGACATGAAAAAGGGTTTCCAGTTTTCCAACTCTTACTGAAAAAGTCAAAAGAAGAACCCAATTGAAGAAAGACACTATTTAAACAGTCAACCTTATTTTTTTCTTCTAGTGGTTTTTAACCCAACTTTATACTTTGGGGAATTTCTGGCCTCACAGAGGAGGAAGAAGTTATTCGCAGCTCAAGCCCCCCCCCCATTTTATTTTTCAAAGTATCTTTCTGCTTTTGCTTTCCAGAAAACGAAATGTACATCCCCTCCTTGCAAGAAGGAAAGGGATGTTAGAAGCGTTAAGCGTGACTGCAGGAGCTATTTCCAGTCTCTCCAGCTGAGCAGCATCTCGCAGAGGCTGGGAAATGCTAACCATCTCCAGACTGCTCGAGATACAGTCCTAAATAGAAGGAAAAAGTCACTTTGTGAGATTTATTTATTTTTTTTTGTCCATTCCATCTCCACAAAACTTTAACACCTTCCTTCGGCTAAAGCTTTCCAAGTTACACTTGGAAAACTGCAAAGGAAAAAGGGAGAGTGGATAGAGAGGATCCCACAGAACGAAAGTATCCATTAGTGGTATATTCTACCATCTCCTCCCCCCTTCCAAAAAAAAAAACCCCACAAAAAAAAAGCCACGGGACTGCATGGGTCAGATTCCACCCACAAACAGAGAAACCAGCTCCAACCACATCCACTCAGACAGCTCTTTTTATTCTCCTGCTTGTCTAACTGGCTGCTAGGCAACCCGAGCAGCATTGCTGCTCATATGCATTAAGTATTAACTATTATTTCATTCCTTCCCTCCCCACTCCCCTCCCTTTCCACAAAAAAAGGCAGCAACCTCAATTCAGAGCAGGCAGATCTCTTCCCGAAAGTGAGTGCTGGCGAAACTAAGCTGGAAACAGCCGTGTAAACCAGTGGCATCCTGGGGGGCATCAGGAAGAGTGGGACCAGCAGGTGGAGGGAGGTCATCCTGCCCCTCTGCTGTGCCCTGGGGAGGCCCCATCCGGAGCACTGGGACCAGTTCTGGGCTCCCCAGTTCAAGAAGGACAGGGAAGTGCTGGAGAGGAGACAGCAGAGGGCTGCAAAGATGATGAGGGGCCTGGAGCATCTCTCTTATGAGGAAAGGCTGAGGGACTTGGGGCTTTTTAGTCTGGAGAAGAGAAGGCTGAGGGGGGTCTGATCAACTTAAAGGGTGGGTGTCAGGAGGATGGGGCCAGTCTTTCTTCAGTGGTGCCCAGGGACAGGACAAGAGGAAATGGATACAAACTTGACCATAAGAAGTTCCATCTCAACATGAAGAGGAACTTCTTCACTTTGAGGGTGGCAGAGCCCTGGAAGCAGGATGCCAAGAGAGATGGTGGAGTCTCCATCTCTGGAGACATTCAAACCCCGCCTGGACACGTTCCTGTGAAACCTGCTCTGGGTGGATCTGCTCTGGCAGGGGGTTGGAGGAGATGATCTTCAGAGGTCTTTTCCAATCCCATAGCATTATGTGATTTTGTGATTCTGTAAGGGTTGAAAATACCCATTAAATTACCTATAGGATGCTCTTGATGCAGGTGCTACAGGATGCATGGGATTTCCAGCATCAGCCAGTTACCCCAAGCACCCTCATCAGGGGCTGAAACCCTAATTTTTGCTGTACTGGGAGATGCAGCTCCTCTAACCCAACCCCTGGAGGTAACTGCCTTTGCGCTGCCTGTGCAGGGACTCTTAAAAACTTGATTTAAAGTTTAGTGCCTGGAGTGAAATGATGCAAACAGCCCCACTGTTCCTGCTACACCCAGCCCTTGCCCGGGGAGAGGTGTCCCTTCCGAGCAGATAATCCATATTTGGATAATAAAGCCTTGATTTTGCCAGGACAGGTCACAGAAGAGGGGAGATGGCCAGCAGAAACGATGTTGTTGCTCCACCTAAGAACAAGCTGAGGTAGAATTTGAGAGACCATACAGTGTGTGAGGCTTTCTGCTCCTCTCCCTCCCATTCTTCTACCAGTTGGCAAGTACCACCCCCATCTTTGCCAACGGCAACTCTTCCAGCAATTTCAGGAGACATTTTGCTTGAAGAAACAGCAAATCAAAGTCAGGACAGGACAAAAGAAAGCAGCGGCTGCCAGTGTTTAGAAATGGCAGGGATAGTTCAGGGCAGCAAAGAAATTCGGTGACATATTTATCTACTCTTGGCAGATGGGGCCCAGATTTTGGTAACACTCCTGTATCCGAAGTAACTACCAGAACAACCCTTTAGAACAAAGGAGGAACTTGCTGCTCTAGACAATAAGGCCTTGGGACAACACATATTTCACCTGCAGGAGGACTCCAAAGGTAGAAGAGGGGAGGAAAGGCTCCTGAGAGGCAGATCTCAGGACTCTCTTCCAGCCCAGTGACATTTTTGAGTAATTACAAAACCTTAAGATCCATTATAATGTTAATTTCCTGGCTAGTTGTTGTGGAGAAGTGTAATTAGATGTTGTGTAGCTAAGCTTCAGACTGGCAGGAATGCTAAGAATGCCTCCACACGCTAACCCAGCAACAGGAGGAAGACCAGGAGCTGGAGTAGACACGCACCTCTGGAGCCTGGGAAGGAGCCCCAGCACAGAGCAGGTCCTGGTGGCAGAAGATCCTGGTATCAGACCCTCTCTTCAGATGCAGAAGGCCTCACTGCAGCCAAAGCACAAGCTGCCAAGCAATGATAATGTTCAGTCAAGCCACCAGCCAGTGAAGAATGAGAAGATCAGGTGTGCTTTGCTTCACATCTTTACACATTCCTCCCCTACATGAACAACCTTTCAGGGACTAGAATCAGAGAATCGTTTTGGTTGGAAGAGACCTTTCAGACCATCAAGTCCAATCATCAACCCAACACTAACAAAAGGCAACACTAACCCATGTCCCTCAGCACCATGTCTGCCCAGCTTTTAAATCCCTCCAGGGATGGGGACTCTACCATTGCCATGGACAGCCTCTTACAAGGCCTGACCCTTTTCAGTGAAGAAAGTTTTCCTAATATTCATCCTAAACCTCCCCTGGCACAACTTGAGGCTGTTTCCTCTTCTCCCATCACTTGTTCCTTGGGAGAAAAGACTGATTCCCCCTGGCTACCCCCTCCTTTCAGGGAGTTGGAGAGAGCAAGAAGGTCTCCCCTCAGCCTCCTCTGCTCCAGGCTGAACAACCCCAGCTCCCTCAGCCTCTCCTCAGAAGTTCTCCAGCCCCTTCACCAGCTCCATTGCCCTTCTCTGGACCTGCTCCAGCCCCTCAATGTCTTTCCTGTCATAAGGGGCCCAAAACTGGACACAGAACTCAAGGTGGAGCCTCACCAGTGCCCAGTACAGCAGGACCACCACTGCCCCAGTCCCACTGGCCATATTATGGCTGATACAGGCCAGGAAGAGGGGTACCACCCTGGATCACACCTCACACTGCCAGGCTCCAAACAAAGAAATCCATATTTGCCTCAACTGAGAGCATCCTATTGATTGATGTCACCATTTTCAGGTTAAATGTTTTCTCTAATACAGGCCAGCCAGAAAATGTTTGGTTTTCAAATGATGAGACATTTCTTGGGTTGGGGCTGCACCCATAAGCAACAAGTGGACTTGTAAGCAATAGTGGGCTGCAGCTGAGGACGACAAAACCTTTCAAAATTAAAGCAAATCTCTTCATAGACAACAACTCTGCCCATTTCATAATTAAGAGAAGGAATAATTGTGGGCCTTGTTTTTTTTTTCCTAAACACTAATCTCACAGCACATTTGGAACACAAATGAGACACCATTTCATTTCTGAAACACGCTTATTCAAAGGACTGCCAGATTTGATAGAAATTTTCCTCCACAAAATAAATTGATTAAATGAAAACTAAATCAGAGTCCCTAAAGCTTTGTAACAGTAAGCTTCACAGCACAGTTTTGCAATTAGCAGGTGGAAATACAGAAGAGTATTCATTTGCAGTCTATGGCAAGCACCTAGTTACTCTACAAAATAGCATTTTTAAGCTATCAATAGTAGCTAAATTATTCAGAGCTGGAAAAAACAAATCCATCTCCTGAAGAAAGGAAAGCCTTCAGCTGTTGAGAACAAAGTAACCACCAGTCTGGGGCCAAATAATCAGCAAAGCAAATACTAGAAGAAAAGTGCTGCAACATTAACAAGGAGAAAAGTTTTCTAGGAATGCTCCTGCCATCCAAAATATGAACGGAATATTGTAACAGAGCACATTTTATATGTTCAAGGTTTTCCAAAGGTGCAGGTAAAGCAGAGCGAGAAGCAATGTCCTCAGCATCACTGTCTTCTCCTGGGTGATCACACGAGACGGTCAATTGATGTGACAAAGTGAGTGACCACAAGGCTCAGAGGTTGGGACACCTTTCCTGCTTATTCTTTTTTCTTTTTTTTTTTTAAATAGATATTTAAGATGGCAACAGCCTGTCACACTCGTTTGTCAGGCAGAGTTTAAATGTCCTGTGTCACTCCACCACCGAAACAGTCCACACCATGTTCCTGTGTTCATCTCATGGGGATGACCCACAAGCTCCCGGGCCTTGGCAGCAAGAATTACACAGCTTTTAATTCTTAAATTGTATGAATGAGATGGAGTAAGGAGGGGGAAGAATTTGGCCTCTTCTGCCAGGTTTCTGGAGGAATGTGGAACTCCCTCGGCCACCCGGATGTTTGTACATTCACACAAAGAGCCTAATTAAGAGCACAAGGATTAACAAAACTTGCTATTGTTATAAGCAAGGTCAGCCTCCCTTGCAGTGACACTCCAGTTGACTTAAAAACTTCTGTAAAAAGCAGCTATTTTCTTTTTGGAATTATCAAGAAGGTAGAAGGATGTTATTGGAGCTGTAGCACCCCAAGATCCATACCTCCAGGAGCACCAGTTGATTATTACTGGTTTGAAGCATCCTCTAGAATTGCCCGAAGAATCAACCCGTTCTGGATTTTTGGAAAAAGTGGAAGAAACACTGAATTGCTCTGAACCCTCCGCAGTGACTTTTCCCCCTCTCTGCTGCTGCAAAGAACAATGAAGATTTGTCATTGTAGGAAGCAGAGGGAGATGGGGCTGAGACACTGAGAGCCAAGACCCTGCTCCTCTGTGTGGGCTGGAAGGCTCCCAAAGGATTTTTTCCATAAAAGAGAGTGCCCGGGTGTCTTGATTAAATCATCTCAAAGAGATTCTCCTCTCCGAGCTGTGCAGCGTCAAAAGCGTCAGAGGACTCGGTCAACATTTATATTTTCCAGTGATTTTGGGGATCCACTTCTTTTTTTTTTTTTTCCTTTTGTAAATTATGAATTGTTTAGCTATCGAACTGTTATTGCCCACAGTGAATTTTCCTTTCATTGACTGAATTGCATAAACCAGTCTTTAAAAAGAAAGTTCTCCACACAAACCTTCCCATCCCGAATGGTAAATCCCCTGTTTGCCACGTTCTTCCCCAAATAAGCAAAGGAAAAAAAAAAAAAAAAAGACATTTATGAAGGGGAGAGAGACCAGGCCAAAGAGCATTAATTATGGATGGGGTTTGGCACTGTCAAATGAAATATCAGTTTATTCTTTTACCTAAGGGATTGGACTGGGTTTCTACAACATCCACACACGACCCTTTCCTGCTCCCTGACTCACAGGTCTCTCATGGGCTATGATCCACAGGCATTTACGAGCCAAACGTGCTTCAAACAACTCAAAGCATTTTTAAAAAGCTTCCAATACCTCAAGAGAGCCTCAGTTCAGCAGGTAGCCAGCAAAGGCCATTGCTCTGCCAATTTTAAAAGCAGAATGATTTGTTCTCTTAAAAAAAGAGTTAACCTTTTCAGAGGCTCCTTTATGTACCGAGAAGAGCTTCAGATGGGGAATAGAGGGAAGAGTTTCTTCAGAGCAGCCAGATGGAATTCCAAATCCAGACAGTTTAGCCAGGGAGCTAAGGGGAAGATGTCAAAACATGCTTTCCATTAACGTAATAGCAGAAAACACAACTGGTTTAAAATACTATATACAAGCAATTACTGCTCTGCTAACAGAACCTTTGCCAATAGGAGTGATTTTAGAACCATGGTTAGTTTAAACCAACAACAACAGAGTTGTAAGTCAGCAATATGGTATTTTATTCTTAAATATTTGCTCAGGATGCTACTTGACATCAGCCTTCAGTCAAAATAAACTTTAGCAAATGATACGTTAAATGATCCCATCTGTCTGCTTCAAAGACCCAAAAAAAAGTAGATTTTGTCAATCCTGAATTTTTAGTTCCATCTTCCAAACCAGAAGGGTCGGTTTCTGCTATTATTTAGCGTGTTATAAATCAAAAGCGAATGGGCTGAGTTTGGTGCTTTAGGTCAGAGGAGCACACACAGTTGAGACATTAACAAGTTTTTAAAAATCAAGTACGACATCAATTTCCTTCATGGGGAAGTTTTACTTTCTGCAGACGGAGGGGAAAAAAGAAAACACCAGCATCTTCTCTGCATCTGCACTGATGTTGCTCAGGCAAAAAGCACTCCACGAGAAATAATGCACATTGTTCAGCTGAGCATTCATAGCAGATTATTTTTTTTTTTCCCTCCTGCAATCATTATATGCCAAAAAGTCAGCTGGCTCACCCTCCAGCCCCACCATGGATCTACACAGGGATCTTTAAACCATACAAGTCAAGAACAGAGCTGAAGGAGGACTACAAGATGTTTATTCCAAGTTCCCGAGCGACATTGCTGTCTCTAGGATAGAGGCAGTCACAGCCACGATGCCAGAAGCCATTTGCAAAGGGAAAAGAAAAACAAAAGACATTTAAAAAGTTGTATTTGCAGCCTTAATCTGCAGATCCGTGGGTGTGTGCACACGTGTGTCCAAGGGAGAAGGGTGTTTGTGCTTCTGCAGTGGGAAAACTCCCGCTGTTGGTAGAAACTCATAAAATGCCATTGGTACAGACATTAGTTTACCTTCCAAATAGATTTTCATACCTTCCAAAATAGATTTTCAACACATTGTTGTCTCAGAGGAACAACACTGTCAACTCACTGTGCCCAGCTGAGGACGATTACAGGGGATGGAGAAGGAGATAGACTTTTAAAATTAAAATACTCTGTTATTACATTCTTGGGCTGTATTATTGCATACCTTCTATAACTGATCAGAGTATTCTAGTGCTGGTTTGAGGGAAAAATGAGACTTCCAGGGAACAGGCAGTAGCTCAACCCTTATCTTAACTTTCTGATGCAAGAAAATTAGTGAAATTTTCATAAACTTGAGAAAAAGGCATAAAAATGAGAGGCCACAGGCTATCAGTTCTTGCCAACTTCCAATTCCCTATTAGCCGAGGGTGACTACAAGCCAGAAGTGTAAATTAATTAATATTTAATAAAGAAATGAACATTTATATAAAGGTAAATAAAAATGTAAATAAATTAAAAAGAGACATTAATCCATAGACACTTTCCTTTTCTCCAGCAGGACTATTGTGTAATGTTCTATCTAATCACAAAATTCAACCCTCACCTATGAAGAAAGCAGTTTGAAATCAGGACTTTCACCATGGAACATTTTGACATCCAACATCAGAATAGAAATTCAACCAAGTCACTGCCAAAATGAAAGCTATCCCAAAAATTCCTTAATGGTAGACTAATAAGAGACTAATCACTGAAGTATTAAGTAATTCTTCAGGGAACATGAATGAGAATTGCAATGTATGATGTATTAATTCAGTTATTTGGTAGCATTTAAGAAAAAAAGCTGGAGTTTTAAGGACATGAGGTTTGAATACAGCTGGGAAAGTTCAATCCTCATCGTATATTGTCTCTTGAAATGTGGAAAGAGAGGGAGTGTCACCAAAGTTCATGCTCCCAAATATTTTTCCCCCCTTTGGCAGCCTCCAGAGGGGAAAAGGCAGAGACATAACCATAGAATCATTTAGGTTGGAAAAGACATTTAATAACAACACCAGCTGAAAAAAGGCATGTGATTTTGATCAGCGTGTAAAACTGCAATCGTCTCAGGATTTTAAAGTGCTTTACAAATATTAATCCTTACAAGTATCCCCATCTCAACTTTCTGGCTCCTGGAAAAAAAAGGCAGGTATTGAATTTTTCCCTAATGGAAAATAGAAATGGAAGCACAGAGGAACTAAAGCAAGGTTTCCCCAAAACAGACTCAGAAGTACCAGTAGATGTGGATTCCAGATCCAAAAAAAAAGATGGGACTAGCTAGATCAGACTAACTTATGCCTCAGAGCAGAGTAGGTGGGAGATTCTGATTCTAAGGTGGCTCAGAAACCCCAGATGTTTTGATATTAAAATGTTGCCTTTCGGTCCCCATCAAGGAAGTGATGATTAGTGCTTTTTACAAATGAAATACTAAGACAGATCTCACAGGGTACCTGTGCAGCAAAAGACAAAGCACATTTCCCTACAGGGCAACAGGGGGGGCCTTTAAAATTCCTCAGCTTTACAATAAGGCAGACGATGTTTTTATGAGTGAAAAAGATGCAGAAAAGTGTGTTTTTAGGAAAGGGTCACCCTGCAATTCACTCCCCAGCTCAGCTGAAATCCACTGTGACAATGGATACAGAGAAATAAACAGAAAGGCCTTGCCTGGCCCTCACTCGTGTGTGTGCTCCGTCTTCCCACAGGGAAGGATACGACCAGACACCGCCTCCCAAAAATCAACTTGAAAAATGAGGAGTTTGTAGTTTAAGAAACACCAACGTGCACGAAGTGGTGCGTTTCCTCCACGAGGGCAAAGGAGGCCGTTTGTTCTCTGGGAAGTTGATCTCTAAAAGGGTTACGTGTCTTAAATAGTTGGAAGATCTCTCACTTGAGGGACACGGGGCTCTTCCCTGGTAACGAAGGGCCGTGGCGATGGCTCTTCCCAACAGCGTGGAGATGACACAGCAGCAGCTGATGAGGCACCCCCCTGGAATGTCTTGGATGGGAACTGCAGAGAAGCCTTCTGTGACGGATAAAACACTCTGCCAGCACAAAATAATTAATCCCCCCCATCTCTGTCAGAAGACAAGCTCTGCTCTGCCTCTTCCATGAAACCACTGTGAGGTCTTTGGGGCAGAAACAGGCCCCGCTGCCCTGGAGAACAGGTTATCAGGGTACACGGGGGCTTCCCGGCACCGTAACAGCTCAAACGTTCATGGTTCTTAACTGATATCAGATAATAAGTCTAAAAGAAGCAATTTCTGTTTCGTTCCTCTACCTTGAGAAAGATTAAATCACGAACTGACTCAACATTTCAGCAGGCAGGTAAACCTCCGAAAACACATAGTTTATTCAACGTTAGAGAAATGCTGGCTTCACTTTTGATCTAACAAGTTGGGGGGTTTTTTTGCTGTTTTGTTGTTTGTGGGGTTTTGGTTGGTTGGTTGGTTGGTTTTTTTCTTAAAGATTTTTAAATTCTGAGCAGCATCTAGATTGGGAAGAATAAAAACGTGGGAAACGGCAGCGGTAAGAATCAAAAAGCACTTTTGCTGCTCCAGTATAATTCAAAACATGAATTATCTGGCTCACAACTCCTTACTTCCCACAATTATCTCTGATGGTTGCAGCACACACAAGACAATACTCTAAAATTTAAATAAGCCCATTTATTAGCACAGCATGCAGCAAGTTCCCACTATCTAAAGTGCTTCCTGCTGGCCAGTGGCTCTTCTTCTGCTGAATATTATCTGATCACGGTGACAGGAGCAATCTTAGGGGAATTATCACAGTAAATGCTGTTCCTAAAGGAAACCACTGACACCACCAGATCCCCCGGGCTACACCCCAGCCCCTGCAGGTTGTCAGCCTCAGCAGAGCCTGGTGCCTCAATCATGAAGGGTGAATTTTGGATTTATGGCTTGAGAGAAGGTAATTAATATGGGAAAATCTACATTCTGAGTTCAAACAACTGTAGAGGAGAGGTAGCTCCTGTTTCTTCACAGGTTTTAGGACCTGTGGTGGGTGCAAGTCTTCTGAACAACGGTGCCCATCTATCATATTAAGAAGAATAAATATTTGCTAGGAAGAAGGAAGCTCTGAAGATTAGCTTGGTGACCAGAAGTCATTATTTCTCTTATTATCTCTACCTATTAAAGAAAAATTTCCTCCTGTGATTGGTCATTTAAGGTCATGAATATTTGAAAAGATCTGCATTTCATCTTTTAGGGGAAAGAGGGTGGGGGTTTACACAGCACATATTTTGTTTAAATGCAAGGACTGAAGATAAACTAGACAGAACTAGTCCACGAGCTCTTATTCACATCTCCCCCACGTTTCACAGCCCAGAGATGAATTTCAAGTTGTTTTTTAAACTGTACAATCCAAAACAGTTTAGGGGAGGAAAAGGGAGAAAGACATCCTTGCACAGACCCACGAGGTGACAACACTGATGAACAGCCTACCTACAACACAGCAAGAGGTTGGGCTTATCTCAGAGCTTGTTTCCTTCTTTCTGCAAGCTTCATCTCACAGTGGCTATGCATGAATTCTCTTTGCTGCCCAAACAAGAAAACATTCTGAGTAAGAGAAAATCCAAGACTACTGCCTCTTTGCCAGAAAGGGGGGCCAGAAAGGTCCCAGATGTGGCTGAACCAACTGAAGTATCTGTGCACAATCCATCCGTCAGCATCATCTCCCATGAGCATCCCCAAGCTGGATCTGCCCCAAACCCTGGAGCTTGTTGCCACGTACCATCGGACAAGCCTAGTCCTTCGAGCAGGCAACGTTTTGGAAACCCCAACCCACAGTGAATTTCTCCCAAGAGAACAGCATCAGCTGGCAAAGTGCAGACAGAACCCCCCCTTTGGCACTATGTAGAGCAGCAACATTCACACCATAGACACAGCGAGCACCAGAAAAGTGCTTTTATCAGCTCAGCTTGGGCTGCCCCAAGAGGCAGGACAAGTCCTGAAGGACTAGTCTCCAAGCAGAGACACCATCTTGGAGATGGTGGCATCCACAGAAGCCTTTTCTCTTTTTTTTTTTGGTTGTTCTGCATTTTCTTGGTAAGGACTAGAGACTTTGTGAAAACTAGGGATGCCCTGAAGGAGTCTGAGCACCAAGTCACTCTGCTGCAGAAGACAAGGACATGTCTCAAACTGCTGGTCTTCATCACAACCAACACACAGGTACCTGCTGTGATTGTCCTTGTACACAGTCATTCCCATTCCTGCACATAAAGCCAGGAAAGAACCACCTCAAA
>BJBW01014945.1:593-37839 GCA_004320125.1 Scolopax mira
ACAGCTTTGCCTCTGCTTCAGAGGCAGAGGTCAGGGGCACGCATGCCTCCTCCAGGCACAGGCTGTGGAGCCCAGTCCCCACGTGGCCACACAGAAAGCCTTTGTTCCTTTTACACCGTGTTATTCAGAAAGGGGTTGTATCTAGTGGGGGCCTGTTGGGTCCGAAAACAACTTTGCAAAAAGTTAACTGCAACAGGCAAGTCATGAAAATAATTTATAGAGCCCTGTGTTGACTTTTTTCTTCCCCTGAGGTATTAACATTTCTTTAGCCCTCCTGTGAGGTCATAGTGCTGCTGCCAGCAAAAAGAAAGCTAGATCTGTATGATGGGCAGGGCGTGAGCCACAGCAAGCAACTTCTTTGGAAATAGACTCTCAATGGGCTTTAGTGACCAATCAAGAGGACATGAAAGGACTTCTGAAAGTTCTGGTGGTGGTTCCTACTCCAACATGCTTTTGCTGTTATTTGTCAGTAGAAATGGCACCAAGCTTTAGCTTCTCACCAGGTGGATGCCTGCCTGTTAGCTGAAGATCAACTAAATGCCAATTAATTTAGGGATTTGTGTTTTGCTTCTGAATCCGTGTGCTTGCTGTCTGTGCCTGGGGTGGTCAGATGTCTTTTAATGGGATGAAGCACTATGATTTCTGGCAACATAAAAAGAGCTAAGCCATTGCATCCATTTCAAAGGCAGCTTATCTTCTAGGAACAGGGTCAAACCTCTGTATTTCCAATTTGAAATGTGTACATAACATTCCCATCTGCTTATACGTTGGGGTGGGTAGGTTCTTTGGGCTGCAGTTTGAGAGGATGAATTAGAAGTCCTATATTAGGACTTCTATTTTATCCTAAACTAAAGGGTACGTGGGCTAATTATTTTTTCCACATACATTTTCTAACATCTGGGGCACGGTAGCCTCCTACAGGTTTCATTTTCCACAGTGGTCCAGTCATGATCTAAGTTCCTTGACAGCCCTCACTAGTCCAAGTCTTCTGGTCATTAATACGTGACCACGGTTCTAAATAGTATCACTTATTCTGCACGTATTAGTCCTTTGGGCCACAGCTTGGTTAGATTGCTAGTGCAGTGGGTAAGGTCAAGCTGCAGACACCTACAAAAAGGCATAAAGCAAAGCAGGCTCAAGGCCAACAGCATTCAGTCTGTTATAAAAGGGCAGAAAATTATTTGAAGATAGTGGCTCATCATTAGGTTGGATAAAGTGATAACATTCTGTCAGACTGCAAGCTAGAAGTCAGTTTATTGTGCTGTGCCAGCACATCCCATCTCCACCAGGATGCCAACTGCTTGGATCTAAGATACAGGGGGGAGATAAAAGTGCTTGTAATTGAAGCGAAAACTGGAAAAAATTATGGTAAAATGCTTGTCCTACTACTGTTTATCCCTTAAAAGGATCACTGTCCTGAGTATTTGCTATCTTATTTATAATATTTAAAAGTGATAGCCACTGGTCAGCCTTTTACATTACAAGGGTGTACAAATACTGAAGCTGTGGACTGTTTCAATTGATGGGTACCACTGGAGAATTGCCATTGCTTCTCATAAAATAGACAAGGGAAATTTTTTTTTTTGCAGGATTGGAAAAGGGAGGGATGCTTTTGGAACGCACCTTGCTGGTTGGCCAGTATTTAAAAAGCAACCAAACAACAAAGTGGATGAAAATTTCCATTGTGGCTCTGCTGAAATTCACATATTTGGTCGTAATGATTGCAGGTACAAATATATGAAGAAGACTTTAGAAAGGAGAGATCTGACAGAGAAAGACTTAATGAGGAGAAAGAAGCGTTGCAGAAAATGAATGAGAGATTACAGTCTCAACTGGATAAACTAAATTCTCAGGTATGAGTCCAAAGAAAGTTACCATTGACAGCACATGTGTATTTTATTTTTATTTTCTCACTTTCCACACAACCCAAAGCTTCCTGACTTACATGAATTGACATTAGGTTTTATATGAGGTCACCACCTGGGATGAAATCATTCTGAAGTAATGCAGTAAGAATATGAGAAATGATTAGTGATTACTTCCAAATTAAGTAGATGAAGGGAGTATTTATTGCAAAAGCTCCTCAAACATCTTAAAATGGAAAGGGAGGGGGAACCAAAAATAAATCCAGAGGACTTTTGATTGTTTCACTGGCACTTGATATAAGAGTTGTAACATCAAACCAACTTTTGAAATAAAAGCTTCTGTAATGAATCCTGACCTCTGCAGTGGATTTGCAGAGTAATTTTAATATTACTGGGAAAAAAAAAAGTTTCCATCCAAATTAGCCAAGCAGCCACTGCACTAACTTTTAATTGCAAAGTCCTTTTTATCTCTTCAGAGCAGTGTCAGTATTCTGTTCACAGACATTCAGGAAGCCGTAGTAAAATCATGGAATGCAAAATTCTGAGCTTTCTCAATACCCTTTAAAAATGATGAAATTTCGAGGTTTCCTGTCTTGACAAAATTGTGCAATGTTTTAAAAGAATGTCCAACTAGCAAAATGTTCTTTGATGATTTATTGTCTTCCCCAACATTGTTGTGAAACAGAAACTTCAGTAGTGGCTTATTCTCAAACAAACCATGCACCAATACTAGTAGGGTCTTGCAACAGTGTCAGGGGCAAGCTTCAATGGGACTGGAGAGCAGGTTAAGCATCCTGGCTGATGCTGGGCACTGCTGCAATAAGGGTGCAGGCTAGTCAGGGCCTTTAGGGGTACTTGGAAGACTTCCATGCAAGTGTAAAAATAGCAGTGCCAGAGGGAATGACATGATTTGCCACTCGAGGCACCCCAGGCATATAGAAATACCTTGGACAAATCTGTTAGCATTGCATGCAATAACCTGCATGTCTATTTCCCTCACCCACCAGCCCATTCCTGGGTGGTTCAATAAGGTAAAGAACTTTTTTTTGGTAGGAGACAGAGTACTCAGATACCATCTTCCTATATATTTCTGCATTTCCTGGAGACTGTAAAAGACTAAATTTCTTGCATAACCCCCACTGGTCAATGGATGCTGTGAGGACCTCTCACAGCAGTAACAGTGAAGAGGGGGGACTACAAATATGGCCAAAAGGCCTTTCCCACTCCTCCCCATCCATTCTGGACCAGAAGAAATGCTAACAGCACTGCATGGGTACAACGTATGTATACCTTGACAGTCCCTGTCAACATTGCATCAACAGTTTACACTAGAAATCTTCTTGTTTATCTCTTCCTGCCTTGGGATTTGATTAAACAGAGCTCCTGAAAGATTTTAAACATGAGAAGAACCATACAGAATATTTATAAGTTTTCTTAAGTCCAATTACTTAGTTGTGACTCATCTTTTACCCTTCCTTGCTCTGTCCTTAGGCAAATTCCCATTGACTCTGCTGGGACAAGGGCCTAAGAGAGGCAGACCCAAATATTGAGACTATCAAATTTCATCCTTTACCAAAATAATTTATTTTTCTTGTTATGAAAGTGCCTGTAGTTCTGCTTCAAGCGATTGAAAGCTACTGTATGTAATGAAAACGTTTCTTCAATATAGAGAACACCCAGAAATATGATTACCATATCTTGAAAACAATATTTTTTCACGTAAAAAGTGTCAAGACTCTGGTGTGACACAATTCATCTTTCTTAAATATTTTTTTTTTAATCATGAGCAGTCTGACAGGTCTAAGCGAGCAGCATTGTGAGCCATGCTCAGAGGGAAGGGTTTCTCCACTGCTGCTTTTTACTGATGACTTTGTATGTGAGTATTCTCTTGGTCAGTGTGTCCTGCTACTAATGCATTTCTTCTTGATTTTCTTTTTTTCTTTTTGACAGACAAAAGACCTCCCGATACAGTCTGAGAGGCCCAGCTACCCACCTCCCCTCTTCCTCTCACCATGTGTTGGGAGTTGTGGGTTGGTTCTTCACTATCAAGATCCTCGACTACATCCAGCGCCTCGCAGGGCACTTGAGCAGCAACAGCAACTCAGCAACACGGTAAGGTTCCCACTGTCTCCTGTTTCACAAGGGCACTGATTCTCTCACAGCATGGTGACCACAGGAATATAAAGTGGTGCTATCACAGTGCCATCCTCACCAGAAATTAAATCTGTTGTTTCCCAGTTGATTGTCAGTTCCAGACCAAGATTTTGTACTGCTTTTTAGAATTAGCCCTAGGACTGGAGCAGCCTTGGTGATCTCTGTATGGTCTCCATTCCTTTACTACCTATCCCAAAATATTAATTTTTGTCTTGATAGTCATGTTCTTTTCTTCCTTGCTGTTCCCAATTGCACAGAGTGCTGCTATGTGCAAATCAAAGCATAACCAACAGAAATCTGTGCACAATGAGGAAAATTCACAGGAATTTAAATATATAGTTGAGAGTTATACTTTAAGTATATATTTTTATATATTTTAAATTTACTTTGGCAAATATTATTTAGCTCTAATACCACTAAGAAGAAAAAGAGGAGTATTATACATTTGCTTTCAGTGACACTGGTGGTCTTTCCTTAGTTAAAAAAATAAGTTTGTTTGATTGGGCTCTTGCTGATTTCTTAAGTTAATTTACTTCCACGGCACACATTCAGAGCCTTTTCTGTCTATATAGTTATTCAAATTCATAAATATGATCTACTTTCTGGAGCTCAGTTCTGGACCTCCAGCATGATTGATAGGGACAAAAATGAGAACATAGCTGTGGTCAGCACTGTTATGGTCTCTTCCCTCTACTCGGTCTAAGAAGACTTGTAGACTAGTATCTCTTATTTCCATGTCTTACACTGGGTATTTCTTTCTCTGGCCCTGTCTTTAGAAAATGACCTCCTTCTTCATTTACAGATTGTGTATTCATAGGTGATACAACTCTTCTGCTGTCAGGCAATACTGCTGTAGCCAGACTGCACAATTCCAGGTTCCCTGTATGCTTCCAAGGGCAGGCAGACAAGTTATCAGCAGGATTCACAGTGCTGCTATTAAATTGTAAGGGTAAAATCCCAGATGCTGTTGCTTGTACCCAGGAGTATCTTCCCCTGGTGCCCTGCTGTGAAACAGAATTATGTGAGGAATAAGTCTCTACTGAGGGTAGGATGCTCTGGATGTGAATGCTTTAGGAATGCAATTTTTCTAAGCAAGCCTGTGTATCGCAAAAAAATAAGATAATTTTAAAAAATAAATTAGCAGAAGTGAAAGTTAAAGTGTGGCTAACAAAATGGGAATTTTCCCTTTTTTTTTTTTTGGCACACAACAGGGTCCTGCTTCCTCAGCACGGGGAAGAATAGCTTTGCACTGGGGCAAGTTATGTAAGGAGTTACCTATTTAAAGGAAAACACCACTTCAAAGAATTATTTCTTTGAAAGAAATAATTCAAATAATTATTTCTTTGAAGTGCTTTGGGTTATCTAAGTGGGCTGTACTTGTTCAAATTTAGTCAGAATGCATTTAAACATGGTGAATGTCATTTAAAATACATAATATCTGTTTCTGGCTATAAAGCTGTCAACTAGGGAAAAGGTGCTCATTATTTGAGAAACTATAGCTGAATTTTTGCAAAACGCATATAAGGCTTTCAGACTGTAAAAATCCAGGGGAAAAGCTGTGGTCAAACAAGTAATTTCTATGCTTCAGGAGTGTGCTTATCTGCCTATTTATCAGAGTTGGATGTATTGCAGAATGTTTTTCACTTCAATTTGGACACTGTCCCAGATTATTTTGGCTCTTCTCCCCGAACTTTCATCATCTGGGTTTCTAATTCTGCAAGAGATCACTGGGTTTACAACTTTGCCATTCCTGCCGGAGCGCCGGGGTCAGTTTGACTGGTTGCTTTGTAACTCCCAATTTCATTCTGCATTTTCTTTGAAATTCTCTGTCTGTGTGAGTGCAGCATTGCTGTTCTGAGCTTTTGATACCTCCCCGAGCAATTTGTTAGCAATGAAGAAAGGTGTTAGAATTTAATGAGTGTCCTGAGTTAACGTACGTAATCCTCTGTGTTTAGTTTGTGCTTTCTCATTCTTTTTATATCTTGCACCTTTTCATTCCTTTTTACATTGTTAGTAGAAACATTTTAGTCTGACATGAAATGCCTTTTGTTTCTGAAATTCATTCAAGTTTGCATAGTGTATGTATGAAAGAGGAGATCAGAGAACAGAAAATTCAACAGAAACTCAAAAAAAGCAATGCAAATAAGTGTATTTTGAGCCATCAGTAGAAAAGCTACCTGGGCTTAAAGCACAGCAGAGTCTTGCTTTGTATCAAAGCCTATTTTGTTTGCATACAAGCACAGAATTAGTTAATTCCTGTGGATGGTATAATTTAAGTGAAAGTAAGAGCTTCTTTTTCCTGACAGCATACGAGTGTGATTACTAGGAATGACAGCCTACATAAAAGTTAAATCCATTCTCTGTATCTACAGTTTCATCCTTCCATCTTAGTTTAGGCAAAACTTCTTTAGAAGTCTATAAAATTTAATACCTACAAGTTGAAATCTGTTAGAGCCTCCTTGAGACTACTCCAGATTTTGTCAGAGAAATTTCTGCAAAACAAGAATTATTTTCCCAGTTTAACTAATTTGAAGCAGTAATTACCTGGAATTTGACAAGCTTGCATGCAGTACTTAAACCAGATAGACTACTTCAACTGAAATGTCTGGTCCCAAAATTGTTTTCCCTAGTGGTAACTTACTACACATTTACCATGGTGTGTGGTATAAAATATTAGGCAGTATTTCCTTCTTCCAGGATTTCCCTGGACAAAACTATGTTTGTGTGGACATAACCTTCCCAATACTTCCTCTTATAAGAAAGATGGGAAATTTTCCAATCCCACAGTATTTTCAAGAAGTTACTTGATAATAACTAATGTTACAGTAACACTAATGTTAACCTGTGGGGAAGGGAGGAGGAAAGAATTTTATTAAATGTGTTATTCCTGACACATTGAAACATATTATATATGTTACACGTGTTCAAACTGGAACAGCTTCACCTGCCAGGTCAGTGTGTACCAGGTTTCTCTGGGTTTTTTTTTACTACAGAGAATGTGGTGCCTGCTAGTATCTTCTGGTGCAATGTATTTCTTAGCCCTTTTAAAATCTGATTTGTTTCTGTTAATGCTTCTTTTGATTTGTGGGATCTAGAAAGGCTTACATCAATATTTCTATTGAGTGCAGCATCTAAACCACATATCATAAAAAAGGAAGCAAGCTGAAAGACTTGATCAGTGGAAAATAAAGCTAAATGTAAGATTTCTTTGCAAACAACTTTTGTATGACTAATAAAAAACTTCATAGCACAACTATATTTTTATCATGTCACTATTCTTTTGTTTGAAGTGTCTGTGAAGTCCATATTGCTGTAATAATGTTTTATTGTCCTGTGCAGCCAGACTATCAGTGGTATGTTCCTGACCAGTTTCCGCCAGATGTTCAGCACAAGGCAAATGGTAAGACAACAGCTGTACGGAGCGTACTTTAAATGTACTTTTTTTAAATGAGGGCCTTTGAGGGATATAGAGTAAATGTTCCTGTTTATCTCTTGAGTGCTTACATGATGGCTTTACCTCAGAGAGTGGAGATGGGTGTATTTGCAACATAGGTGAGGTTTCTAATGGAATACCATCTACATTACAGCTTTCAGCTTCATTGCAAATCATAAAATGCCTCTATTGCACATTATAGGATCACACATTTGCCTCATTAAACACCTAGTAATAGTCCTAAAGAAAATATATCCTCACTGTTGTCCTTAGAGCTTCTGTTCCACCAGCTAAGACTAAATTTAATGATGTGCCAAACCTGGGGGCCAAGATGAGGCAGATTTTAGAAGCCTTGGTAAGAAAGTATAGGCTTTAGGGATGTTGTTTCACCTTAAAGTCAAAATTCCCTTTTCTATTCTTGATCTGCTCTGATAGCTCAGGGTGCTTGATCTGAAAATAGAACTATGTAAATGGAAAAGTTAATTAGTTGCCAAGTGTCAGTGCAAACTATCTTTTGGAAACCAGAAGTATTCAATACTTGTATCTGGATTTGAAATCATACCAAGTTCATGGGTGATTTGAAGTATTTGTTTCAGACCACTCAAAAGATGGATGCCAAAGAGCAGAAGGAAAAAGGGACATTTCCTTCACATGTTCTGGGTGAGAATTTGCCCCTCCGGATCTTCTCCTTCAGACACTTCCCAATTTTGTTTGAGAATTATAGAATCATAGAATTGGTTTGGTTGCAAGAGATCTTTAAGATCATCAAGCCCAACTGTTAGGCTAACACTGCTAAATTACCACTAAACCATGGCTCTCGGCACCACATCTAGATGGCTTCTAAATACCTCCAGGATGGTGACTCAACCACTTCCCTGGGCAGCCTGTTCCAATGCTTGATAACCCTTTCAGTGAATAATTTTTTCCTAATATCCAATATAAACCTCCCCTGCCTCTTCTCCTATCACTTGTTACTTGTAAGAAGAGACCAGCCCCCACCTTGCTACACCCTCCTTTCAGGTAGTTGCAGAGAGTGATTGATAAGATCTCCTCTCAGCCTCCTTTTCTCCAGGCTGAACAACCCCAGTTTCCTCAGCTGCTGCTCCTAAGACTTGTGTTGTAGAACAGACCCCTCACCAGTTTAGGTGCCAGAGGAAGGCAATAAAAGTTTTGTGTTTTGCTCTGTTCTCATGTCTCTTGGCCCTTTTGCAGAGGTACCATCTCAGGTGAATGATACATCATCCCGTGCTGTGCAAGGAGACCAGCAAATTTTGCTGGTGTGCACTGCAGGAGAGGGTGTGTGCTTGGTGTGTCTGCCATTCCATGGTGCGAGTGGGTGCCATATGGGGTGGCAGGGACTTGCCACTAAAAGCTATTTCGTAACATCTAGAAGAAGAAGATGGTTACAGAGGAACTCTTCTGTTATTTATTGTCCTCCACATTTGCACAGAAGAGAGGGTAGGGTGGGAACGTAGCTCAATGAAATGGAGGATGAGCTTCCCATAATTACATGGCAACTGTGTGGAGGGTTCTGATGTGGTCACAGGGAAAGTAGTGCTGTGACTGCAAGGGAGGACAGGAGATTAAATTTTTAGTTCCTCCCACTTAAACTCAGAGTAATTTACTGCACCAGAGAATACAGGGAGGATGTTTGTAACAGTGAAGGAAACAAGCTCGGCCACCAATTGCAGCTGTGGTCCATGGCAGTAGACTTAGGGGATCTGAAGAAAAGAGAGTTCTTCTTTCAGTCTGTTTGATTATATGACTTGACTTCTGACTCCCTGGATTTTTTTTTTTTTTGTTTTAAATCCATGCTATACTTTCTGTTATTGTTCCTTGTTCAGAACATCCAAATACCTCCTTCTCAATGGGACAGTGAGTAGGAGACTTGGATACTTTTCCCTTCCTGTTTTTCTTCAGTCCCCACAATGAGGAATTCTCAATGAGTCTCATTATAATGCTGTGTAGAATGTTGCCTTTAACATCTTTGGGACTCTTTTTATCTTTGTTGATAAAACAAAGATTGTTTTATTAGCCATTGATCACACAAGTCCAGCTTCTACTATCAGTTCAAAGGCACCAGCCTGGATTTGTGTATTATTATATATAGCTGTCTGTAATCTTAAATCACCTTTAAATCTGCATTGTTTTGAGAAAGGTTTCAATGATAGAAACTCTGAGAATACGTGATGAAAGTGTTCTTGATGTCCCAATTTCTTTGTTCTGTTTCCTATGAGTGCTAATTATAATGGTGAGTTTAAATGAGCTAGTATGTGTAGCAGCATTCCTAAGTCTCATTTCTCATCTTTCGTTTTCTCATTATGTGATAAACTGACCAATAAATCTTATCTTTTCTGAGATAGGGCTTCATTATAAAAAAACAAAACAGCAGTGCAGCAACTTTTAGGCATGAGGCAGCTTCTTCTAAGAGTGCTATTTCAGTAGATTGATGTTTCTAGGGAAAAACATTAAGTTTTCCTTAATGGAATAAATTTTCCTTTGACACTAGGTATATTTTCTTGAGGAATAATTACAAAATACATGTCACAGGCTGTAACTTTAGAGCTGAACACTAGTAAAATGAATCAGGAAATGGATTTTTTTTTATGCTATAATATAAAAATAGTCTTTTTTAAAGATACCTGGAATCAGGATTAAAAAGGCATATTGTCACCATCGAGGAATTTTGTACAGATGCACCTAGATTGTATTTCTTTTCTCTCCTCTCCTTTGTGAGGAAGCACTCGGGTACTTTCGCATTTGACTCAGGTCCTGCAGGTTTTTCTGTAACCACCTGTAGTCCCTTGTTTTCTGTTTCTCATGTAAACATGTCTGTACTTTTCTTCTGACTGGAACCACTTTTCTTGGCTGCTCCCCTGTTCAAAGGCTTTTTTAAAGTATTGTTGCCTCCATGAAACTTAGTTTGTCGTTCTGTTTTCTGTACGATACACCTCTTTTCTTCTATCTATAGAAATGAGATAACCACTGATTTATTTTTTTTTAAAACTCTGTTACAGAAGTTTGATAAATGCTATTTGATCCTATTTTCCAAAATTTCTACTCCAGTCTGTTATTTTCCCCACAGATCTGTTTTGGTTCTGGACAGAGGATCACTTATGCACAAGTCTGAGGAGCGATGTTGCTTCCAGCACTGAACTTTCACAGTAGTGTGATGGTTTGGATCTGACACTTTTTGATTTGAACGCTTTCTAATTAGCCTGGAAATAACTTCATCAGAATACAGGAAGGATGAGAGAAATAGGGGGGAAAAATGAGACACATAGCCCCCAAAAGCCTGTTTTTTCCATTAAGCCTGTCTTTCCAAAATGAGAACAAACAAGAGATGCTCCACGGTAGCAAGACATTGGTAATTATCTAAATGAAACCCTTGCAATTTAGCTTTATGAAGAGAGCTGCTAAGACTACAGCTATGAAGTATGGCTTTATGCAAAAAACCCTTATGTATCTGCTCAGAGTTTGGAGTAGTGAACACCACTTGTTGCTGATTCAGGACTATATCAACTCCATCCTTCCCAAGAAACTTGTTAGTGAAGTGACAAATGTGCTGAGCAGTCCCCCGTTCTTTGACTAAAACATCTCAGAGCTACCCTGCATTTCTTGTTGGTGAACTAATCTGTGCCTCTGTATTTTGCAGCTAGATATCTAGGGGACATTTAAGGATTTAATCCTACTGAAAAGAGCATAAGGAGTTTGTTTTAGTGATGTACCTCTTTTTTACAGCTAAGTATCTATCAACCATTTAAGAAACTGGATGAAGAGAAGGGTTTGTAGCCCTTGTGGTATGTAAGATTGAAGTTGCTCTAAAGAGGGAGACAGTTATTCCCAGAGTTGCCACAGGCTGGCTGCTGTGACTTGAGAGACCAGTCCTCAGCCTTGAAATCACATCAGTGGGCCCTTGAACAGAGTTCAGAGCATGATGCAACTATGCTCAGGTGTCTTATCCCTGCCTTGGTTCATGTAGGGTATGGGAATGTAATGGTAGGAGTGTGACCAAACACAACTAGCAATCCTGGTGTGTGTGTTTGATTACATTTATTTAACATTTTTTCCCTCTCTGTATGCCTAGATAAGTAAAATAAAACTACTGTCTGTGTGTAGACATTCTGGGGCCCGGGAAGGGATTCTATGAATAAGACTTGGCCTTTTTTTATCTTTTGTTTCAGTAATCAAGATTTAAATTATTTTATGAATTTATTATTATTATTTGTTCACAGTTGCCCAGAGTTACTGTTGAATTGCCTTCTTTAACTAGAAGTTAATGATCCTCCTGACTGCTTTATACAGACCATTCAACTTCTTTTTCAAAACATGTCTCTGGCTTTAGGGACTTTACATGAAAGTTAACAAAGAACCATTGAGGCCTTTCTGGCTTTGGAACCTTAGAAAAGTAGGCTTCGTAGGTTAAAACCCACAGCCTCTCTGTTGGAAAGCGTGGAAACAACTTTGACCTGCCAGAGGACAGTGAAAAATCACTAACAACACAATATATAGTTTTCCAAAATGGATGGGGGAAAATGTCTGTCCTTGATGATGTGTTTAGTAAGTTGATGTATTCCACACCCTTTGCCTTCCACAGTGTAACAGGTACTAAAGGCCTGCCCATGGTTTGGGGTGACTTTCATGCCAGACAGCATTGCGGGATGCAGTTGCCTGTCATCTGTACGTCTCCCTGGTCAACAAGAAGCTGAGGGTTGAACCTGGTTCCTCTCCTCCCGCTCTGTCACTCTGCAGTCTCGTCAAGAGTTCAGTTTTCCATGCCACCACTGGGATCCCAGCTGAATCCAGAAGTATTCAAAAGGCGGTTTGCAAATAGGAGGGTGTGGGCTTCATTCAGATTTATTGGCCTGATTTTACTAGCATTTTCTTTCCATTTGTATCCAGAAAGTTTCATGTTGTACCTCTTGTTAAATTGCTTAAAAACTCAGACAACTCATACCACAGTTCAACTTGTCTGTGAGCATAGCTATTACTTCTCCATATCTTCTCAAACATGAAACACTTTGGCTTAGAGCAGGCAGGGTGAAGAGATGGATAGGAATGTTGTGTACCTAGCCATGCTCCGTAGGTAGGCTGCAGCTGGAGATCAGGCTGCCAGGTGAAGACCACTCAGGTAGTCCTCATAGGATAACCACCTATCTGCAAAGCAGCCTTAGGGGATATTGCCAGTCTTCCAAAAAAGCAAAGGTGTTTCCTTGAGGGTCACAATAAAGAGAGAAGTGTGAAAAGGTGAGCGGTGGGAAGCAGGCAGAGATTAATGAAGAAGTTGATGAGATGATGTCTCACCGTACCAGCAATGTGTTTCCAAGAGAATATCTCTTCCTGCCCACCTTTGGGCTGGTCCCTCCCCAGGTACTTTGCTGTGCAGAAAACCTGGTCTTAAATTCTGCTTAAATTGTTCCAGCTTAGCCTTGTTTAACCAGCAATGCTGCTTTTGGACGGACATTAACTCCTACGTTTCTCTGTGCTTTGTCACTCAGTGTTGCTGGAACTGGTGTCCAATCTTTTTGTTTTTAGTTGTGGCTTTTTGAGGATTTTTTGGTTGAAGTTTGGTTTCCCCCGCCCCCCCCTTTTTAAAGAGAAAGGCAGAAAGATTTCCAGCAAATGTACTTAATGTCACTTTATTTGGCAAGCAGTGTTGACTTCCTTATCCAACTGTGCAAAATTGAAAAGACAGTTGAAAAAAAAGATTGATTTTGGAGATTTTCCCCAAACCCAATTTTTTAATGAAAAATTCTCTGGAAAAGAGGTTCATTGCTCAAAGCCTGCTCAGAGCAAGAACCCTTTTGCATGCCACAACTGCTGGCATGTATTGCATCTTTCACTTCCAAATTAATCTTACTGTATTTGTTTTCTTGGAAGAAAGAGTCTCAGTTACATATATTTAAGAACCCCCATTTACCCCTTTAGAACATCATAACTACCAGATTTCTTTGACCTTAACTGTACATTTTTATTTTGGATCTGGTAATGATGCCAGGCATAGGGAGAACCCAAAACGTAGCCCTTCTTCTACATCTCAGTTCAAACTCTAGAGGCTTGTGGGAGAGGCAAGAGCAGCCTCTCACCACCTTGGCTTTGCATGTCTGAGGAAAGCAGAAACCAATCTGCAAAGACCTAGGGATGCCCAGATGAGAATGTGAAGAACCATGATGTGTCCACTTGCTTTCATTATAGTATCATCTCTTGTTCCCTTCCATATGCTGCTGCTCTCCAGATTTTTGCCCTCCGGGTACCTACTTTGCTGGTAATGTTATTATAATTACAGCTAATTGGAAGAAGAGGAGGGAGAAGTGTGGGGTTTCCCACTGAAAATAGTGACATCTGTGGGGGGAGGAGAGGGGAATGAAAAAATTAAAATCGTATTTGTGGAAGTCTTCAATGAAAACCAGACATAAAAAATGTCACTTAACTGACATCTTAATTTCCCTGGAAAAAATCCCAGACCCTAAACATTTTTGGTATTAGCCTGTCTTCAGTGCATACTTTACATTAGAAATTATCAGTGCTCCAAACTTATCAAATAGATTTAATTAGCAGCTTGCCATCCCCACTGGGAATGAAAATGCAATTATTTTCAGGATTTTTACTGACACAACTTGATTTATGCTGCTGCAATGTAACAAAAAGACCATTAGTGCACCTTTAATTTCTAACTCTAGAAGGCAAGAAGTTGCTTTTTCAGAAGTCAGCTTGAGCTAAAGATCACAGAACATGTTGCAGTTTTTCAGAGTGCCAGGCAGAAAAGTCTTGTGTGAAGAGCAACAAGATATATAATTTAAACAGCTGCATGATTTGATAAATTTATTTCTATGAAACAATGTTTCAGGATTAATCATTCGGTACCTGTTAAATTTTAAATGGCATCACACACGCTTTTTTTTTTTTCCTTTGAGAATGAACCATAGGGAAGAATCAAGGCATTTAAATGAACTTGTCTAATTGGGGATGTTGATGGTGGTCTTTTAGTGATAGGTGATGTGGTGGTGGGTTTTTTTATTAAATCGTTCTCTTTCCTGGTGACTCAATGAAGCATGCCTCTGCTACCTGGAAATATCTTGAGTTCCTCATTGATCATCTAAGGAAGCAATGTAAAAATTAATTCCATGCCATTTGCTTATTAAAGTAGCAGCCAAGTGCTACCTACCCTCGTTAGATGGAGTCCACCTTTCTTTGCCCTGTTGTATGTGTTTTAAGTGTGTTAGTACTCTCTGCTGGTCTCTGCAGCCTGTCTGTACTGTGAAATAGCCAGAATGTTTTCTGAATGGTTAATTCCATCCTAGATGAGCCACGCTCTTTGGTTTTGGGAACTTTGTGTTATATCATGTTTGCCTTTCCTCTCTGGCAGACCATGTCTGCAGTGCTGTGGTATCTGCTGGTTTACATGAGCTGGGCAAGAACTTTAGGAGCCAAAAGCATCTTGGCATGAGCAGGGTGACTTCAGTGTGTCCCAGTGGGACTTGGGACTGGGAAGGAACAAAAATAATTGAAGGCATCCCCACTGTATAGCTGCCTGAGATGTTTGAATATCCAAGTCTCCTTTTATTTTTTTTTTTTCCCCGCATATTGTAATTTAAATGCCACCATTTGATGTGAAGCTTGGAAGCACATTTCTTGTTAGAAAAGTTTTGTTCTACTCTCTTAGATGTTATAGGTGTCTACTTACAGGAAATGAAATGGACACACAAATGCCTATATTTATCTTTCTTGCACAAACAACTAGTCTCCTAATTGCTTCTCTTACTGGTTTTGTGAACAAGTAAATGAATTTTAGCTCTGATATCTGCAAGGAAAAGATGTCACCAAAACTGATGATTCATGGTACTGCTACTTGCTACAAACGTGAACCTTTTGGATCAAGTTTTCTTTCATATACATTTGGGTATCATCAGTACTGTGGGTTTGGAAGTGAATGATGGGGTTACAACGGAGCAGCTGCAGAGTAATTCTCTGAGGCAAATTCAAAACCTTGCTGGAAATATTTCATACTTAATGTTTCTTTTGTAAGCAAAATACTGTGTGCACTTGTGTGTGTGCTACTAGCTATGTGTTACAGCATTTCCAGAATCTTTTGAAACTTCAGGAAGGAAATGTGTACGTCAGCAATAGTATATTTCCTTTCTTAGATTTTATTTTGTTTTCCTAGCTTGAGTAAGTTACTATCAAACACATCTTTGAACCACAAACACCTATTTAGCTGTAGGTACTACTACCTAATTCTTCCCTCCGTGACACTTAGCTACTCTCTTGGGTACACCTAATGCTAATGTATACCTATGAGCACTGCTCAATGTCAGCTTTTCTTTTTACAGGTCTAGAAAGATTTTACATAGGGGCTTTAGGTCATTAGACCCTACTGTTTGCTCTGTATCAACAACTGGGACTAGATGAAAGTTGAGAGAGGCTACTAGTGAACTGTATGATATCCATGCCCCCTTTTTCTTCTTCAAACTTACTGCCATTTGTATTGGAGTGATTACAGACTTGTAAAGATGCACAGTATTGGCTCCGGGGATGTGTGTGTGTGTGTGACACAAAATAGAGGGAAATTAACAATAAGCGAGTTGTATTTCTCAATGTCAAAATCATTTGTATTGATTTATTTTTGTAGATTCATCCTCGGAGAAGGGAGCCCATCGCTGACAGCCTATGTCCTGGAGACGTGTAGACCAAAGGCTGCAAGCTAATCTTGTAACTTCAGTATTCTGTTTTGCTCTTTTTTTTTTTTTTTTTTCCCCCCTAGCTCCTTATCTCTTGGGTGCATGTTATTTATGCCTGGTGATATCCCTGCAAAGACAAAGACAGTAGAAAAGCAGATCGTACAGGCTAGTGATCCTCAGGATCCAGTTAAACTCTGCTGGGAAGTGTTATTGCCCTTTGTTCTGAAGATGCTGCTTGTGCTGCCTATGAGAATCTGTTAAAAAGCCTTGTGACAAAAGATGCAGCTGTTGAGAGACAGTCGCATCTGGTTTGAATTCAAAAGCTTATGAACTCTAGTGGTGTGATATTTTTTGTTTTCTTTGAGAATTATAGTCTTTTTTCATTTGATTCCAGGTAATGATTTGTTGATATATCATCTTGAATTCTGTACTCTTTTTCTTCGTTGTTTGGTGAAAAGGAAATCTGCTTCACAGTTTTAACACGTTTGTGTAATTGTAAGGAGGGTACTGCTGATGCCAGGCCAGGTAGAATGTGCCTACTCCCCTTTTTCAGTCAAGGCCAACTCTCTTGTTTTGGCTCCAAAGTAATAAGAAAACTAATCATAGGTGGGTTTTTGTCTTTGTTTTTTTCCTGTGTGTACTTTTGGTATCAGAAGAATTTGAGTAGAAAGGTTTGATGGTTTTAACTTCTCAGTGCAAATGGCTTTATATTTCAAAATTATTCTTGTACTGAATCTGAATATTGTTTTGTAAGCTGTAACCTGAGAATAAAACCTGGCTCTTTAAATGAAAGTGTATTTAGACTATGGAGTTTTTCAGAAAATTGTGATGAATGGATGTTCAGCAAACATTACCTGATAATCTGCTTCTAAGATTGTTGCTTCCCTTCAGGCAGGTACCTGAATCTGCTGGGATCCTGCCCGAAAGAAGGAACTGAGATTTTGCACCATAAAGCCACCTGAGATGTCCTGTGCACTTTCCTGACAGCTCAGAAATACTTAATATGAGTTTAAGCTCCCACACAAACAGCTTGTTGAGCTGTACAAAGGCAGAGTCATCAGTTAGAGATCACCTCTGAATGTGTGTGTCATTTCTGCTTTTAGAACAGGTATTTCCATTCCCATCAATTTACAAAGGTCTGTGCATTAACATAATAACCTTACAGGATTAAACATGTTCATTTTGGACACAATGGGGAACAATCCATGGGAAAGGATTTTTCTGTTGTTACGTTTTACAGTGATGCTTCTTTTGCCTACACTGATTAATGAAAAGACTCTCCTAACTTATAATACAGACTCAGGAAGAACACAAGACAAGCACTGAGTGAACCAGCTTCTGGAGAGAAACTGCTCTCTCATGAACTACTGGAAATTAGAGTTTGACTGCAACATCAATGACGGAATAAACTCCTGAGTCTCTATTAGAGAGATAGTCTTCCTCTCTGTGTGAATTTGGAGCTGGCTTACATACATTGTGGCAGCAGACAGTTTAACCAGCAAACAATATACCCGCGCTCCTCCTGATTAGTGATTTGGCTAATAAGGGTGAGATCATGGAAAATGCTAATGTGGTGCCTTCGGAAAATCCAATTATAATGTAACCTAATTCAATGCGAGCTCTCAGCAGGTGACCAGAGCTGTGGGCAGAGCACCCCCCACACAAAGCTGTCCTGAATCCTCCAAACAGACGAGCTTCTGTGTGGTTGGTGTGGGAGGCAGCAAACCCCTGTTTCATTCGTTTCCACTGTTTTCCCCAAACTAACTGCGAAGGTTTGTGCCCTCCATTTGTGGCACTTAACTCATTTTCTGACAGCTTGTGCAAGCTTTATCTGGCCCAAACGGAGCCATTCACAGTAAGAAAATAGACTTTTCAGGGCTATCTTTTTTTTCCACCCCCCCCCTCCTCTGTTTAGTCACAGACTTTTAATGTTTGGCTGGTTTGGGCACAAGACTGTAAACCTTGACTCACAGAGATCCTAATCATGCTAAGTGGGGGGTGTCACATAATAGGCAGTTTGTATCTTTGAAAACGCATATAAAATGCTTGTACAGTTGATTTTTCCTCCTGATTTTCTTATAATGATGTTTGTTTCCCAAATGCAGGTGCTGTCATCTATATGAATTAGCACTGTCAGACTCGAACACCCCCAAAGGATACACTTTCTGCAGTGACCCAGACAAGTTTGAGGGGGTGTTATTTTAGTTAAAATTAACCATAGTACTCGTGACAGGCATTTTTCCTTCCTCAGGCTTTGCTGAATCCGGGTATCAGCACTCCCAGTTCTTCCTCTAGCCTTTTAAAGAACCTTCTGGCATTTCCCAATTTTTGTTGCATATTTTGTTTTCCAAACACCTGCCAAATTTTCCATCTGATCCTGTCTATTTGGCTTTCTCTGATATTTTTGTGTATCTGCAGCAAGTGAACCAATTTCGCATTGAGGGCTAATGTGTTTGCAAAAGGCCTTTTCTTTTTTTCTTCCTTTTCTTGTAGGAACTGCTCAGGGTTTGGGAATATTGGACATTGCAAGAGGAGCAATTAATACACGGAGAGTAATTTTCTTTTCATATTGGACCAGGCACTTATTTGAATACCTGAACCTGTAACTGCAGTAATGAGCTACACCTGTAGCTTGTGCTGCGCGATTTCCTCTCACTCTGGCTTGGGGAAACAAGACAAGCACAAACTGATTTTCTGTCTAAACTTTTCTGCAGTTTAAGGAGATGTTTTCACTCGGCCAGCAGAACAACCAATGAACATGTCCTGTACTGATGCTGGCCAGCCTGCCCACCAGGCGAGATACAGCAGGAGCTGTATCCTTGACTCCTGTGTGACCAATTCAACTGCCACATTAAAAATGCTTACTGGGTGATGAACCTTTAGGTATATGGTAAGGAACTAACCCATAATGCATACTCAGTGTGAATACTGACCATAATGATTACTCAGTGTTTTAAAATGACAGGGTGGGTGTCCAGGCCTTGAGCATGATCAGCTCTTGGAAAACCTTGATACTTCTGGCGGGATCATGCATGTCAACCTGTATTTGTACAGATGCTGAATGGTGAGTTATGACATCTGATAGAAACATTAAATTTTATTAAATAACAGATTCTAAAGAACATTTTATATATGTTTGACCATGGGTTTCTGTAGACTTTTCTTCTAAACTGAACTTCTTCCATGTGGTTGCAGTACTATGTACTGAATACATGGAGAAATTTTTGTTTCCATGAATGAGAGCAAGTCTTCATCTGTCAAGTTAAATTATCTACTTACAATATTGGTTTACATTATTTTCACCATGATATGCTGCATTCACTAAATGATGTTTTGATTACTATATCACATTTGAACTCAAGGAGTCATTAACACAAATGAGGTACTTAAAAGCTTAACGTCTTTGGGGAACTTTTGTCCCATCCTTTTTTTCTTCTTCCTTTTTTTTTTTTTTTTTTGGGGGGTGTGTGTAGCTAGCAGATGTGACACTAGCATTATACTGGCTTGAAGGTGATTCTTTGATTTCTTTGATTCACTGCTGTTTTACTTTCCAGGTATTTTAAGCTCTGTGGCGTGTCAAAAATGTATGTTGTTTAATGTTCTCTTTTTCTCCTGAAGGACTGAAGTGCTGCTGGTTACAGTCATGCCACTGCTTATTCCATTCTATTTCTATTGATATTTATTTCTACTCTTTTACTTAGATAATGTGTGACATGATATGAAGATTTCATTGGTGGTAAGTTAGTTGTCTGTCTTTATAAATCACTAAATAACATCCCTCCTTAGTCTCACGCTGTCATTTATTTCAGGAAGGAAAAATCATTACTTTGAAGTTGGTGGTAAAAGCTGGGAGCTGTTTTAATTGTCTCAGAAACTCTAGATACAAGAGGAAGTGGGTTCATGATAATGTTGTAGGCAAAGAACATAAGGTGCCCCAAATACACATCTACGTTATCCTATGATAGGAAGGCTAGATACCACACCTGAGGGTGATTTGATAGATTACATGCAAAATCTTGGATCACAGTACTTTCCTCCTTGAATCCATTTACTAGTTTTTAATCTTTTACGACATCAGTGGTAGATTTCTTGTCCATACAATAAACCTTCTTCTCTCACTCATCTCCCAGATAACATTTCACTCTCTGTCTTTCCCAATTTCTCATCTTTTCTCTTGTCTTCCAGAGCATGGCTTTTGTGTCCCATATAAGATGATGTTGTTGTTGCAGAGTCTTCAGCTTCTGCCTGTCTTCCTTCATATCTCTCCTATAATCTCACTTCCCAACAACTTCTCTGTATGATTGATTTCTAAACTTTACTGATTCTTTACTTGCCATGACCTTTGGAATTCTGGTATACCATTCTTGTTTGTCTTTTAATAATACCTAGGAGAAGGTCAGGGCTTTGTTTTCTAGATCCACTGGGAAGGAATGCCATTCTGCAATCTTGTAAGAGGGATTAATTAATGTGTTATCCACCGCAATGCGAAGTGTTACATTTTTATATATAATCTCATGAATTAGTAAGAAAAAGTAAAAATACATCATCAATGAAAGTATTTTCTTCTGAGATGACATGAATTATATAACTAGTAGAACTAGAAAAGCATGGTGAATGTTGTGGATGAAAGAATGCACAGTACTGTTTGGCTATGGCTCCCCATACCCAAACTCTTGCACTTATCTCCAGGTCATATTCCCAGTCTCCTACCAGTCGTGGCTCTGCCGTAATTTTACTTTCCATGGCCATGGCAACATGTTTCGGTGAATTGGGATTTTGAAATGTCCAAAATTACCAATATTCATCCTGCTCTGCTTTTCAGTAGTCTAAAATAGAATGAGAAAAAAATGGTTTTGTATGATACCTTTTGGTCAAGCAAGCTCAGCTACTCCAGCTTCCCTTATTCTTCTCCCTATAATAGATTGGAATGCAACATACACTAATGAGCTGGGAATTCGACCTTGCCCACAGCCACCCTGTGCTGATCTTACTTCTAATCAGGCTGAAGTTCTCTCTCTTGTTTAAAAAAATAAATTGTAAATTTTTAAAAAAGTCTTCTGCGTTTTAGCTTTGTTATGGGAATGACAGAAGAATTTCTCTGATTTTTGCAGATGTAAGTTTAAAGGTCTGTGAGACACCACAGGGTGGAAAGTATTTTTTTGATTAATAAAACGCTTTCCCACCAGGAGCCAGGATGCTGGCTAATGCTGTGTTTTCACTTACAGCAGCAACAAGCCTTGCTTCCACCTGCTCTATAAATGCGGAACACCCAGGTGCTTCCTGTTCAACAGCTGCTGACAGGAGAGTGAAGGGTCCATGCTGGCCACCGACTGTGAAAAGGGCTGGTGGTGGTGAGAGAAGGGCTGAGGGCAATGAGGACAGGCAGGTAGGGTACATGATGGGGCACGGTTCCTGAGGCAATCTGTTGATTGCCTTAGGAATTAAGATCTTGCAAGACTGAGACTGTAGATTGCAACTTTCTTGGTCTAATGGGAGGTATCAGACCAAGGGGAGTCTGGAGCTCTTCCCATGGCCAAGGGAAAGGATTTGGAGACGGGAAATCTCGTGGAGCAAAGGCAGGATGTGTGCTGCTTGTGTATCATGTGTATTGCATGACCTGAGTAAGAGAGAAGTTACAGCTTTGAAGAAAGGTAAAGCTCCTTTGTTGGCATTTTCTTTACCAGGTTGGTTTCTTTCATTTAATTATTTGGTTTAGTTGAGAAGAGAGAGATGTTTTAAATTTCTTGGAGGAGTTTTTCATTTTGTCTGGTGTTCAGGCATCCTGTATCTCAGCTCTTAGTCATGTAAATCCCAAGTTACTCCATTTAAGGCAATAACATTTCCCTGTAGAGCTGACACACGCATAAGTCCTTTGCAAGTTTTTCACAAAACCAGCTATCTCTTTCACTAAATATAGCAGTCACTTAAAAATGTTACTTGAGGCTGGGCATAAAGCACTAGACAGATGATTTCCCTATGCTAAAAGTTGCGAAATAGCTGCGTTTTTTTGAAGATTGAAATAAAAGCTGGCCTTTTTGCAATTCCTATTCTTTTCCCCTTTTCTTCACAATGCCGGATTTGCAGCCTGTCCTTTCTAGTCGTGACCCAGCATGGAATCTGTAGAAATAAAGTGGCAGAAGAAACAAGCCTAGTCTAGCTGTAAGAAGGACTAGCAATAACACCAGAAAAACAGAGTCATCAACACCAAAAAGCAGGATATTTCAAATAAAACTCTTTCTAGGTAAATGTCTTTTCAGACACCGAAAGGGCTTTGGGGAGGGGCTGTTGATCTCACCATCTTTTCAGCTCTTTTTTAGGTAGGAACAGTGTGGCCATACAGGAGAGAAGCCAATCACTTATGAACTGGTATTACAATGTTCTCTTACATTGGCAGTAGCAGGTGAGTGATTACTTTATTCCCTGTTATAATTCCCTTGTGGTCAAGAGTTAGCGAGGGTGGGAATACCAAACAGGGGACTAGGAGTCTCCAGTGATGTACTTGATCTAGAGGGAAGGGAACTTACTAAAATCAGGTTTGAGGCATGAATATTGCATGGCAGTTAGCTAAAAGCAGCCTTGAGTCTGTCTTAGTAATATCAGCAAAATTGGTTGCTCACAAGGATTGACAAAATTCAAAGTGTACATATGACGTTATATCACTGTTCATGACTTCTGAAGAGACATCTGACTTCCCTGAAGATTTGGGTAGGTCTGGGTCAGAACATTGTAGCTGCTTCTCTATTTCTGTCTGACAAATTTATAACCCAGACTTTGGAACACAGCTAAGAAAAAGTTGCAAAACCAGAAAACCTCACCACCGAATCAAACCCACTGTGTTACAGGGGGTGACCTCTGTGAACCACTATTCTGCATTACAGGATACCTGTTGGGAAACTGAAAAAAAAAATCCCCAGGAAAAAAAAAAGGTAATTAATCTGAATGTGCTGTTAATTTAATAGTATTCCCATGGGGAGCCTTAGACAGTGCTACTATTCACGAGCTTACCATAACTTCCTACTGTTCTACAGATGCTTGTGACAGGCTCCACTTTTCATGATTGTTCCTCTGAAGTCCTTTACTTTGGAGTCACAGCAAACCATCTATTTGTATTTTATTAATCAAATGAAGTTTGTGGAAAGTAAAATTCCCATTGGAAGTGAACTTAGAAAGGTGGTGCTATACCTCCAGGAAAATTGTCCAAACAATTGAATTCTTATTAATAGAAGTTTTCACTTTGATGAATGCAACCATTCAAGCTATAGCATGTTGTGAGGCTCTCTGTATCCGAAAGCACAGATAAGAGACGTGGGAAAGGCAAACAAAAAAACCTCTCTGAGTAGTACCAGGGAGGGGGAGGATATTAATAAAGAAGGAACATCCTTTATGAGTTTCTTGTTTGTTCTGATTCATTCAGCCTATTCCGCCCAATTTTATTTAGTTTCTGTATGTAAACGTCAACACTGTTTATGAGCAGTATTTCATTTTGTTTTAGAACAGCTTCATCTTATGAAGATTGTAAGCCTTTCTTCATCTGAGAAGAAAATGATACAGACACTGTACCCTGATTTATGTGTGCTAATAGGGTGTAACACTGACACGGTGTTTAATAACTACTAAGCGGATGCTGTTCATCTTGGCCAATCATTCTCAAAAACATTACACTGCAGTTGCAGGCATCTAAATCATCATGAAATTCTTCAGACCACTTTACACTTCTGCAGATCAGACCCTGAAATTCTGTAGACCTCTGCCTCTGAAGCCTCCAGAAACCTGCTGCGCAGACAGGCTGACTCTGGCTTTGCTGAATTGCGTGGGTTTCCAATGCTCTGTAGGAAAAATGTGTAGATAATTCGGGTTCTTCCACATAAAGACTGTATGTGCAGGTGCTGATGTACATGCACATGTGAACACATCCCAGTTTGTGCTCATGTGTGCACTTGCATATTTATATTACATACATAGAAAGTAAATGCTAAGTTATGAAGATTTGAGTGTAAGCGCTAAATATATAAATATACATGCTCTTTCCTCTAGGAGGGCAATCTAACTGGATTGCTAAAACTTCTAACATAGTAAGAGTCAGTATGGATATATAGTAAGAGTCAATATGTCACGCCTTCAGAGGAGAGTGTGATAGTAAGAGAAAATGAAGGTTTCTTTTTAACCTGGGGTTCAAGCTTCACCAGACTCTAATTTTTAAGTCTTCCCAGGCTGAGAAGCTTTGCCTGTGTTAATGATGTGCTGTATTCAGGGCTGGCAGAGCCTGGTCCCTGCCACCACGCTTGCTCGCTCAGCGCCAGCTTTCTGTTTGTCCACCAGGGAGGGAAAAGTGCATTTCCATTGACTTTTATTTACTCTTTTATAAGAGTACTTGGAGTTTACTAGAAGAGTTTAATTGGGCTCCAAAGCGCTCTGTCCCGCTCACAAAAGCGTACTGTTGTTCCACTTCTGTTTTTCCTTTTGGGATGAGGGGCCTCAAGAGTTAAACCACCATCTCCTCTCTGCCCACAGGCAGTGGACAGGCCGGTGCTGTACCTCAGTGTGAGCCTCGTTGGAGTGGGGACAGGCAGTGGACACCTTTCTTCCCCTCGTTCTCACGCGGTGTTTCAGCAGGTGGGAGAAGGTCAGTGCCTCTCTGTGCTCATGCCTGAGAGGAAGGCTGGATTTGTGCTAAATGGCATAATTTCAGGCAAGCCTGAAAAATCACGCCTGGCAATTTAAGCACCTTTCCTTTGCAGTGAGAAAGTATAGTATAAAAACTGGCTTCCACAAAGGCTTCCTGGGCCATTTCCTCATCTCACAGAGCTCGTTTCCATTGAAAGGCAGGCACAAACTCTTCATTAGAGGGAGTGGATTATTTTTAGGGGTTTCCAAACACAGGAACAACTCTGCCTCCTCTTGTGTGGAGGGAGGAAGGGGCCCAGGTAGAAGAGGTCCGTGCTGTTTGCCTGCTTTCCTATGGCTCACTGTCCCACAGTTTGTAGAGCTGGTGAGATTTTTCTGAGGGAGAGAGGCAGGCCATAAAGAATAAATGTGTATGTTTTTCTTTATACATACACATTTATTCGTAAGATAATACACATGTGGATATGTTATGCCCTGTGGACGCTCAGATAACTATGGCATTACTGCAATCTTTTTCTTGATACTACAGTTTACACGCTCCGAGTCTTGCGCCGTTAGGCACGCAACCAACTTCTGCCTGAGCAGTTATATTACAGACCATGCACACGTTTTTCTGATATGTGTAGTGTTTCCGTAGAGGCATTCTGTTTCATACTCTTCATTTTGTATAGCAACAGCTGTCTTTCAGAAGACCGTTTGATAAAGCCATAAACGGCAGATAGATGGGTAAGAGAGATCAATCTTTATTTCCATTATGGTCATATAACAGAAGAGAAGGTTATATAAGGTTAGACGCACGTAACGTGATAGGTTGGTTTTCTGGTGTTTCTAATTGAATAGTCTTTCAGTGAAAGAAAACTCTGTCTTTATTCAGTGCTTTGAAGATGCATCACAAGGAGAGCTCATATCAAAATAGTGTAACCTCATATATAAAATTAAGCCTGCTGCATTCCTCTATTTAGGGAACCAAGGCTTTTATATTTTATATTTTTGGTAATCATTCATCGATGACATTGTATGTCAGTAGAACAGTAAAATAAAAACATATAATGTCAGTAATACTTGTGCATATTCATGTATGTATATATATAAAAATCAGGGCATGTTCAGAAGATGTAATGTGACCTGTCTGTTTTCATCAGTGGGATCTTTGACTAAGGCTTTGGAGATCATAAAATTCTTTAAACAACTGCATACATGACTTTATACTAGGAAGGAGATTTATTGATTCTAGAGGGAATGATCACATAAAATGTAGAACATTTGTAATCCAGATCCAAGCCAATTCAGAGGAAATCTGTAATGTTATCAGTAAAACAGGGGAATGTTATAAATCAGCGCATAATAAATGAGTTGATGGGCTGGCAGTTAATCTAGACAATAAATTGAAATATTCTTATTGATGCCAGGCTGAAGTTGGCACAGCTGAAGAGCTTTGAGGCAGGCCTTCCCTTGATTAAACAATGGGAATTTTGCACGAGTTACTTCCATGATGTGGTCATCATCATCTTGATGGTTTCACAGAGAAAACTACACTTTCCTCTCTGGAAAAATGGGATGTAATACACAGCAGCTGAGGATGCTGCCCTGTCTGTGTAGTGCCAGACCTTTGCCGAAGGAGCATCGCGTTGCTGTGGCTAAGCTGTAGCAGGTGCTAATGCTGTCTCCCTCTTCAGTTCTCCACCATCCCATTTCATTCTTAATAGGGACAAAATATCATTTGAAAAAAAAAAAAAGTGCTGCATCTTATCCCATTTTCAAAAATTGTGATGGTGATGGGGGAAAAAGAGTGGCTTCTAAACTGCATGTTTCCTATTTGGCTTTTGCTTGGTTCTGAAATGCTGTTTGCTTTCCCTCTCTCTTGTTGCACAGCCAACACTCAGAAAGCAACCCTGCACCCTTGAAAAACCCGTCCACTCAGCAACACTGGAGATATTGCCAGGTATGATATGACCTTATTTTCTGGGACTTGTTCCTGAGTCAACTGGTAGCATCAACTGCTGGTTGTACACAAAGGAATTGTGTGACTTTGCCCTCTCTGCCTGTGTTTGCTGGTTAGCACTGTGCAAACACTCTGTGTACAGTGCGATGGAGTGCTTTTGTCTCCCAGGGGTGGCACTTGTTTGCTACAGGGACTTCCTTTTCCAGTTTTGGATTCTGATTATCCCCAGAAGGATTAGAAAAAGAGGGGATAAAAAAGATCTACCTATGGACTCAAGGAGAAAGTAGATTCCGGTAAGAAACCTTGGCCTTGTGAAATTTTTGCCCTCATGTTTCTTCTATTCAGTGCAAGAGTTTTTTAAGTAGTGGTCATAAGAACATTCCTCGGAGCCTTCCGGCACAGCAGGTTGCCGTGTTTACAGACAAATGCTGGTTCTGTGTGGAAGGGTGGGAGAAGAAACTGGGATCGGAAAATATTTCATTGGCTTGTATGAAAAACCTTAAAGCTGGTACTGAGAAAAAGAATTATCTTTAAGCAAACAATTCCATTTAGAGCAATGATACCCCCAAAGTATTTCCAGCCACTTTGTTCGGGGGTGCTCTTTCCACTCTGGATCTCTAGTTCAGTTGACTCACTGTGTTCCTCCAGCTGGTGTTGTAAAAATGAGAGAAAAGATTAAATAAATGTATCCTGTCAATTCCTCCTTGGCCCTTATGGCTTCCGTAGCAAGCTCATTTGCACAGATTTCTTAATGTCTTGAGGCAAGCTCTCCCATGGGCTTTCCTGAGGACCACACACAGACATTCATTTCTTTTCTCGCATTTTTCTGTTAATTGCCCATCTTCTAACAAGCAGTCCTTGCGCTTATCAAGTCACAAATGCCTTCTTTTGAGTAGCTCTGACATGCTTAGCTACAAGGAAATTGTAAATAGAAAGCGTCTCTGTTGTGCCTTTTTCTCCTCACAACATATGAATACTATGAAAAAACAAACTAGTTGGGCTTGTTTACTCCACACACACATCTGAGGCTATGGGCAAGCTGTTCACATAGCCATATGAATCCTGCTACCCAGCCCAATTTGTGGAGGCTTCTACAAGAGACAACACAGAGAGTGCTTCTGAAGGCAAAGGGTTTACGTGCATTCCCACATGCTGTATTCTTTAGTCAGAGACAAATTTCTGCTCTTATATAAGAAGTTGGGTTTTAAGCTTTGTATAATTGTGCTCTATATCATTTTGATCTTGTGTGTTCTTAAATTTTGCTTTCCTGGCCAATGCAATTTATTACAATTAACTTTTAATCTTCTGCATTGGTCTTTATCATCTATTCACTTGAGACGGGAAGCAATTATAGATCTTTGGAATAGATGTCCTACTTAGATTCAGCAGAATGTCTTTAATGCAATCCGGTGTTTAGTAAGAGAGGATTAAAAGCTATGGTAACATCCTGAAGTGCAAACTTTGGAACTTTGTTGTTCCTGAGCTGTGCTCTGTCTCCCATCCTTGCAGCCGGGTGCAGTAGCTGGAGAAGGTGCTTTGAGGGATCAGGGCTCCTGTCATTGGTTTGCCATATGACCATCAGTTTGTTGTCTAAAGACCCTCACCTGAGATGCCACTGGGTATCCAAAACACCTGCAAATACACCTGCAAAGGGTAGAAAAGGATTCTACCCTTCAGTATGGGCAGCTATGGCCGAACAGGCCCTCAGAGATGTCTCAGAGGGTTCTAGGTGCTTCTCTTCAGGAAACTGAGGTAGCTTTTAGCATCCCTGTGTCTTGTTTTCTCTATTAGTGAAGGCCATGATACTGGTTACACGGGGATGCTGTAAGGCTTCACATCGGAAAATACATTTAAGACAACTTCATAGGTTATTTTCAGAGCACAGAAAGTCAGACACACGCGATTTCTTACACAAATTTGGCTAGGACTTTCTTCTGTGAGAGCAGAACAGCCAGGCAGGGTAAGCTTTTGGTTAGTTGTCCTTTGAACACACAGCCAGGGTGGACCAAAGCAAGACCAACTCTGTGGCAAGGTGCTGATGCTAGATGGCTGGTCCTCTCAATTCTTGTTGGAGTGGTTTGTAAATCTGTGTTTGACTGCTGAGGACAAAAATCAATCACTTGAAGTAGGTTATGGCAGAAATTCCAACGTGTTGCTGGGGCACATGAATTTGGTTCCAGGCGGGCTGGATGGATGCTTCCATGTTTTGGGAAAGTCCACCAGATGGAGCTCTTGTTTGAGGGATAAAGCTCCATCAGGCTGCAGAAGCTGAGAAAATAGGACATAGACCTGTTTTTTTTATTGGATTATTTCAAGTAACGTGGTTGAATTGGGCAAGCCTGGCTTCCCAAGCCCTTGCTTTTAACAGGAAATGTTCGATGCTAAGGATGCAGAAAAAGGAAATGTACTTTTGTGGCTAGAAGTGCTTGAAGCTTTCACCATGTTTTCATTTTCTTGTCACTGACATATTTTGCAGAACTGTTTTAGTACTCATTCCCTCAAATCTTTTTGTCCCTTAGTATGCTTGCCGTATTTAATTATAATAATTACACCTCTTAGCTATTAAACCCATATAAACTCAAAGCACCAGAAAACTTGCTTAATGATTTAGTTGAAAAAAATATACGATTGGGGTGTGAGAAGGAAAAGTTTTCAACCTTAGACTTAGTTTCCTAAAAGACAGCTAATAAAACTTTGGAGTGTGGCAAAGAATGCAGAACTAAGTGTGTCTTGGTCTGTGAAGGTTTTTGAAAGACATAATCCATGAATTCAGAGGTCCAGCTACATGACACTGCCACCAGGACCTCACTGGTTTGGTATGCGTGGCACCTCTCAGATTTGTTCCTCAAAAGCTTTTAAAAACACATTTTTAGAAGCACGTTTGTTATTCATGTAATCAAACAACTACACTGATACATCAGAGAGCAACGTAAACACTCCAGCTACGGGGACATTAGGCTTATCTTCAACATGGGTGGTATGAGCACCGATGAGATTTGGCCCCTGCTCCATGCAGTATGAGGTAGTAATAAGCCATCTTCTTTGTGGAAAGAAAAAATGAATGGGTATCACTAATTTCACCTTCATAAATGAAATTAGAAATGAGACCGTCAAGTCATTGCAGCCCACCTCCATCCTCCACAATGCAACATAACGACCCTGATGGCACTGGGTATGTCCTGGGGGCAATGCAGAGCTGAGTTTGACTCACTTGCTATCAGATTTACTTTAAGCTCTACCAACCAACCAAAAAAGGGTGTTCATACTGAACAGCCTCTAGTTTCAGGCACCATGAAGCAGGCCTACTGCCTCCTACCATGGCATTTCTGGGTTTGTGAGCTGTAAAAGAAGTCACATGATCTTTTATTCTAAATCATGTAGGATGAGCTTCCCTTCAATCATGTCTTTAGAAGAAACACTTCATAGCTTGTCATCCCACTCCATTGTTGCCTGGAGCTCTCCTTGGCTCTTTATGAGTGAAAGAGCACAAAAAACAATGCTGCTAATTGCTGGGTGCTATAGGGTGCACCTGGATAACAAAAGAGGAGCATGCACAAGGTAACATAGCTGGATGTATACATTAAGTGCTGTGTGGCAGCTAGTTGTAGTTTTACAGTAGCTGTTGCACCATGCTTAATTCAACCTCTTTTTGTATTGTTATAGCCCATAGCAACAGACTTTGAAAACAGATAAAGTTGAAACCTGGGGTTCCCCAGAAGAGTTCATTTCCTTGTTGGTCCTTATCAGTAAAATAAAATTTTAGTTCTTAGGTATTTCAGTCACTTCCAGCAATGGTGTCATCTGATCAATGACTGACAATTTTCCTTTTGCTCTTTCTTTCTCAGTGTTTTCTGTCTATTAAGTAAATGGCATATTCCATTTTCCTAGGAATCATGGGTGTCTGCTGGTTAAACACACTCAGTGACATGGGTCAGCACTTATTCAGGGCTATTCAACCAAGAGAGAGCCTTGCCTACTGCACACAGCAATGTTATGTGCCGTAGATGTACAAAAATGCTAATAATTCTGAGCATCTTCATGTTACACTCATCTTGGGATCTTCTAGGAAAGTCCAAAAGGGAAAAAATGTTGTCATGGGGGTGATTTGGGTGTTTCTGCTGAGTTTGTAACATTTTTTTTCCTTCTTCTTATTGGTTAACCAGAAGAGAAGAAGTCTCAGTCTTGAATTGGGATGTGAGGATATCAAAGGCTGGTCTTCACTTCAAGAAAGAAAAGAGAAGAAGAGGAGGAGGAGATTGATGCTGTGGATTTTTTGGTGTCATGGAAGGAATTGGGACACTACAGATTCTCCTTGTCTGTCCTGCAAATCCTTCTCGGCCAGGTGTCATCAGATAAACCCCATATCAGTTGTTCAAATTGGTTCCGGTTTTCAGGTAAGTACTTACAGAGTCCTCTAAAATTGCAATTGCTACTTTTGCACTGAGATTTTATGAGGAGCAGAACATCCTATTTCTGCATTTGTGCAGAAGCTGTATGTATAGCTGAAGTTTAGGGCACATGAAGCATAAAATGCAAAAAAAAAAAAAAGAAGGAAGTTAGTGTTTAGTTTTAAGTACCATTTTTGAGCCAAGGAGACAATTTGTTGCTCCATTATGTGAGTGTGTAACACTGTGGTCAAAAATAGTGACTTGAATAAACATTTTGTGGTGAAATGTCTAAAACAATTATTCTTTAAAGACAGGAATGTAACAAGAGCTTAGGTCTGGGCTGTGTCTGTGGGAGCACCTAGTCACATAAGAATTAAAGGGTGTGTGTTCTAGATCAAAGTATCCTATCCTTCATAATATGTCTAATTATCATACCATTCTCTTCTATTAAATTCATTTGTTTTAATTAGAGAAATAGATATTTTGCATCAGAGTTTAAAGGGTCTGTTGGGCACTTGAGATTAAATCAATGGTTTGTTAACAATTTTATCTGGAAAGTAGATTAGATTATTTAATTTATGCAAAACAGCATCATTTTTCTTTTCTCAGTAGAATAAAATTATGATTAAGAAATAGTGCTTGAAGCATGAGAGCTCTGCTTGACATTTTTCACATGCAATTTTGGGATTTTACAGTGAAATAATTAATCTTTAATCTGGTTTTATAATATTATATGAAATTTAGCAAAATAAAACAAGAGCTACAGTAGTGTCTAACAGCAGGTGTTTTCCAGTGACAATATGGGAGATGCCAATGCTGGCTACCCAGACCATATATTTAGATTTGTGTTTTATTTTTATGCTGTTGGAGCGCAAAAAAAAAAATAATCTTGTTAATCAGTTCATAAAACGGTAGGATTAAAAAGAATGCACTGGAAGTGTAAAACAGTCAACACCAAGGATTTTTAAAGATTAGCTTAATAAATAAAACATAATTGGGTAAAATAGGCAAATAATGAGTTAAGGGTAGCCCAAATGTGTAATTTCTTGGGGTCAGTGGCAACGCGTCAGTTTACACCACAGCTGGGTAAAGCCTAGAGGGCACGTAACAGGGTGGTGCAAAATTGTATTAACCACACTCTGCTGTTGAGGTGTCTTGTTTTATTTATCCTTCTCCCACCAGCACTTTTAAGTGATGCAGGAGACACATAGAGTTAAATCGCAAGCTGCACACCAACTGCTGCACGTGCTTTTGATTTTTCTCAGGATAGGTTAAAGAAAACGCCTCTTATTAAAACAAGAAACCATAATTGAGGCAAGAAAGGAGCCGGCAGAGCATTTGCAGCATGCTCATGCTGCCCTGCTGCTGGTTGCAGTAGCTTTGGGTTTTTTTGGTGGAAATGTGCTGGCTGCAGTGGTCTTTGCTTGCCTGCCTGCCCGGGCAGCGCTGGGCAAAGCAGCAGCACACAGGGGAAGATGCTCTCACAAGGTTGGTGCTTTGCCCATCCCCAAAAGGCTGTCACTTCTCAAGCAGGTCACTCTGCTTCAAGCAGCACCCGCTTGCTGTCTAGAAGGCAGAAGGAAAACTCAGCTTCTTGTTCAGAAGAAACCTGTAGCTCAGCCTCAGGCAAGCAAAACCTAGTAAGCAACATCACCGTTTCTACCGAGAGCAAGAAGATCATCTCTATGCTTACAGCAAATGGGTTCATTTTTATTACCTGCATGCTCCCAACTGCTCAGACTCCACCTGAGCATTCACGTGTTGCTCCACTAGGGAAAGCAGGAACAGCTACTGAGCCAGATGCTTCCCAGATGCCTCTGGAGGCCTCTGCTGCCCAGCCCTCTTCTGAAAGAGTGAGCGCTGTGTGATGCTGCATAACTAAAACCCATCACGGCCTATGAGGCATAATTGATTGATATATCTGGTTTAGCATCTCAGTTTCTGAGGTTAATAGATAAAGATACCCTTTCCCTAGCAACAATTGTTAATCGATGGATTACTGATAACAGATCTTCAGATCTGCATCACAAGGAGAACCACACATTTGGGCAAAAAAAGTTATATGTACATGCAATTAAACACATACGTGCAAGCACAGGCAGTGTCATCTGTCCTCCACACCAAATGCACAGCAGCACTGGGTGCTAAAATTTGCAATGAATTATTTATATGATGAATTATTCCTCCTTCCCTCCTCCTAGAACATCCCATTGCCCATTTCCATTTTTGTTTCAGAAAGATTTATTATTCAGATTTATTCGCTGGATAGCTTATTAAACATTTCCTCCTCTTTTCCCCCATAATATATAACACGCGTCTCGTTTTCTGGTAGCACCTATCCATCTGCTCTAATAGGGTCTCCCAGCGTGGTGAAACCGTGAAGAGAGCAATTGTCAGTGCAGACAGTTTACAGTCGCCTTTGTGAACCAATTGCAGATGTTCCAAATTCTGGATATTTATTTGCTCACTTAAGGCAAAACATTTTCAGCCCCCAAGTAAACGATCCGCAGCTCCAGACAGAGATTGCAACTGCACGTGAATGAGTAATTTGTTTCTCATCAGTATTTAGCGTGCACCTCTCGAAATTCGTTCTTGCACCTATTTTTGCTGGTTTTCGCTCAGTTCCCTGGGAGCCTTTGAGAGGGTGGATGGAGAAGTTGAGCACCCGAAGCCAAGCCATCTACTGAAGTAGCTTGCCCATCTTTTCCCCCTTTAGTTTCTTAGGTTTTCCCCATCAGCATAAGGAAAGGCATTTTACAGTGAAAGACTTCTCGCCCTGGGTGTGATACGCTGTGGTTCCTGGGACCTGTTCCTGTAAATATTGTACAAATATGAATCATCTCTGGCTTCTGGGGGTAGCATTTCAATACCAATTTCCTAGGTGCTGGGGTGTACCTGAGACATTTAAACGGATTTAAAAGGAATCACCTACCCACAAGAATTTTCCATATTTGGGGCTTTCGTTGTTTGGTTTCCATGTAACTGGCTGCCCTAGTACCTCCCAGGCATTCACATAATTTTCAGCATTTGAATCCCAAATCCACCTTCCATATCTGTGTTTAATATTTTTATACCTTGTAAATTTTGACATCTGCAAATCTTGTTCTGAAATTGTTTTACCTGTTCCTCTGGCCGGGAGGACCAGAGGAACTAGAACTCTGTGCTAGGCTTTAAATCAGGACAGAGGCTTACAGTCGTGATAGAGGTGGAACTGTAAGCATCCAAAAAAAAGAGTTATCTATAAGCAGAGGAGCTGGTATTCACATACCTCAGTAAATAATATCCTGGGGATGTCGTTTTGCTTCCCCTGAAATCACAAACAGTAATACCCTCTAAGAACAATAGCACTAAAACTGTCCTCGGGTTAAAAATAATTGGTTTGCCTGTGTGTGAAGCACACAGGCTCGAGAGCTCTTTGGCTGGGTAGCAATATTTTACCTCTAATGACCTCAAACCGGGGCCAGACATTTTTGCAGGCTCTACAGAATACTCTTGTGCCACAAACTGTACCCGAAGGCAGCTGCTTGCCTTCACCTGAGCACACCCCTCTCTGCTGGCTCCAAAGGCTTGGTGGAAAACTAGTCAGATTGCACTGGGTTTTCTTTACTAATTCTGCCTTTCTTGTTTGGTCAGATTCTCCCGATTTTGGATGATCGAATCTCTGTGTCTTCAGCAGCAGAAGAGGAGCGCACGTAGTTTACGGAGAGGTTTGGGTGTTTTTTTATTTATTGAGGTGTTGCAGTTGGAGGCTTCTAGAAAGGAAGAAGTCCGGATGCTGTGTGTGAATACCAGGTATTTATCAGTTCTCCTTAAACATGCATAACTTAATTCTAAAGTGATGTGTCTTTCCTCCCTCCCCAAACTCCTACTGTATTTGAAAGCAATAAATGTAGTTATCAAATATGTAAAAATAGGGTCATGAAAACAGAAGGATAACTGGATGGGGCTCTTTTTCTTAATCCTGGGTTTCTTTTGGTGAACTTATACCTTTGAGCAGACCTGGCTACTCTGCGAGTTGGCAGAGTGGGAGGCAAGTGGCAGTAACTAATGGCAATTAGAGATCTGGACAGCTACGTGTCCCTGGAGACATGAGCTCTTGGGGGTTGTGTCTTCACAGAGTGGAGCTGGTTGTCACCCTACAGAATATGTCAATTTGCATCCTACCGCTGAGGCTTTGCTGTCAGATTTGCTTAGTGGTTTGGGGAAAAGTAGGTTTTATTTTATTTTTGCTCCCCAAATCTCTTGAAGCGATTACCTTTACTAGGGAAATTACCCCATCAGCTGGAAGTGGTAGTAACTTCTTTACTGCTTATGTAGCACTTAACGTTTTCATGAGTGATGTGCCAAAAAAAAGAAACAAAAAGAGAGAGGGGTTTGTTTGTTTTTAAATAGCAAAGGATACCCTTTTCGTTGCGGCTCCCAGGTAAGAGAAATGCCCCTCACTCGCTGCCCCTGAAACTGTAGGGAGGGAGAAGGTGAGAGGCTGCATACGCAGCTCTAAGACCCATTTGCTAAATTGCGGGGGGGGGCTTAATAAATCCCATTTCTCACGCATCCTTTCCCATTTCTCTATCGCCGTTGGGATGTTCCGGAGCATTCCCGCAACCCCAACCCCTTTAAGCAGCGGCTTAAGAGAAGCTGGAGCGCTGCGCCCCCCCCCCCCCGCCCCTTTCTCCCGCAGCGGACTCTGTGTGTGCGTGTCGTCGCGCCCCCCCCGCGTCCCCCTCGTCCCCACTTCCAGCCAGGATAACCCTTCCAAGATGGATGTTGAGTAGCTTCTCGCACCGCAGCAGCGGAGGCGAGAGCGGCACAAAGCCGGGCGAGGTGCTGGCTTGTGTGTGTGTCCCCCCCCCACGGGACAAGGGCTCCCCCCGGGCCCGCCCCTCCGCGGAGCGGGGCGGAGCGGCCGCCCCCCCTCTCCTCCGCGGGGCACCCCCGCCCGCCCGCCCCGCCGGCAGCAGCGAGACGCGCCGCTCCGCGCCCCTCCGCGCCCCTCCTGCAAACTTTTTGCGGCCCCGCGGTTCCTCCCAGGCCGTGCCCTCGCCCCGGGCGGCGGCGGGTGCCCTGGGGGGTAAGAGGGGGGGGGGGCAGGAGGGGGGCTTTCGGCTCCTTTTCTCTGTTTCTTATTGTTTTTCCTCTTTTTTTTTTTTTTTTTTCCCCGCGGGGAGGGGTGGGGAAGGGAAGGGGCTATAAAGCGCGAAGGGACGTGCGTGACACAGTCCCCGTTGCAGCCCGTCCCCGCCGGAGCGGGGGGTTAGGAAAACACCCACCTTCCTCCCCCCCCCCATCCCCCTCCAAAAAAAAATAAGCCTCCCCCGCCCTCAATCCCGCGGGAGGGACAGGACGGGACGGGACCGGACGCCGCAAGGTAAGGCACCGGCAGCGGGGTGGGAAGCGGGACCCCCCTGATTGCCGTCGGGGGGCGCGGTGGCCCCCCCGACCGCGGGACCCCTCGGTCATAGCGAGGCGGGGGACGCGCCGCACCGAGCGGCCACCCCGGCGCCGTCCCTCGGGCTGCAGCCCCGAGCCCCCGCGTCCCGCCACCGCCCCGCCACCGCTTCTGCGGGATGCTGCCGGCAGCACCTCGGCGCCCTCTCGGATCCCCCCGCCTTGCCCTTGGAGGTTTGGGTTTCTCCTTCTTTTCAGCCGGTGGCGGCCGGTGCCCCGCAGCCCGGGCTGCTGCCGGGAGCCCCGGTTCAGCCTCCGGCGCCGGCAGGCAAGGGCTCTGTCTTCCCTGGCATCGTACTTTGTTTTCGGGGGAGAAATAAGAAATAAAAATGTGGCTACAGAAAAAAAAAAAAGTAGACGGGAAACTCGAGGGGGGGATGCAAGTGCTGAGATTTGCTACGCGGGTCGTGGGTTTATTTCGGCAGCTCAGAGACAATAGCTACACAGCCTTCTTTAATCACTTGCAGATAGAACTTTTATGTATTTAAACCTGCACAGCTAAAGGCTTTTTTTGAACTTAATGCCGCTTTTTTGAAAAGCAGTGATTCTCTGAGCGTTTCTGTTCTGCATGTATTTAGCACTTGAGCACCCTGCTTCTTCATCCCAGTTAGCTCGGTGCCAGGGATGAGTGTGGTCTTGTCCGTGCCGTGCCGTGCCGTGCCGTGCTGCCCAGCAGAGCTCTGGAAATTGTCCTGGTGGGCACCTACTTGAGC
>BJBW01014948.1:0-17140 GCA_004320125.1 Scolopax mira
TTAGCCCTTGTTCTGTCATTGCCGGCCTTTGTGAACAGGCTCTCCCCAGCCTTCCTGTAGCCCCCCTCCGGTACTGAAAGGCCGCTATTAGGTCTCCCCAGAGCCTCCTCTTCTCCAGGCTGAACAACCCCAGCTCCCTCAGCCTGTCCTTGGAGCAGAGGGGCTCCAGCCCCCTGATCATTTTTGTGGCCCTCCTCTGGACCCGTTCCATCAGGTCTATGTCCTTCCTAAATTGAGGGCTCCAGACCTGTACACAGTGCTCCAGGTGAGGTCTCACCAGAGTAAAGTGGGAGGATCACTTCTCTGGACCTGCTGGCAACACATCCCTTGATGCAGCCCAGGATGTGATTGGCCTTCTGGGCTGCAAGTGTCCATTGCTTGCTCATGTCCAGCTTCTCATCCATCAGCACCCCCCAAGTCCCTTTCCTTAGGGCTGCTTTCTAATACCTCATCCCCCAGTCTGTTTTAATGGTGAGGATTGTTCTGGCCCAGGTACATAACCCTGCACTTGGTCTTGTTGAACCTTATGAGGTTTATTTGAGCCCACCTCTCCAGCCTGTCCAGGTGCCTCTGGATGACCTCCTGTCCCTCAGGTGTTTCAACAAGACCACACAGCTTGGTGTCATCTGCAAACTTGCCGATGGTACACTTCATACCTCTGTCTATATCATTGATAATGTTGAACAGTACTGGTCCCAGCACAAACCCTTGAGGGACACCACTTGTCACTGCTCTCCATCTGGACTTAAGCCATTTCAGCTATGTAATTATGAAAAAAAAAAAATATTCTTGGTGTCATTATTCTAAGTAATCTGCCCAATCACTAAGATCCTTGAGAAGAATAGGTCAAGTGTCCATGCCATCTCGGGAAACTCTTCTGGCCGCTTTGCACCTCAGTGCTATCTGAGAGTATAATAGGTTGTAGCATCTGATAAGTGCCAAGGATGGGTGAGTTGCTCAGCTCCTGGGGTGAAGACCAAGTGCAAGTGCCTGAAATGGAGACTTGCCAGGAACATCAAGATAGACAGAAGATAGTTTAAAAAAAAGATAAAAATTCATGTTGCAATTAACTATAGACTCCTTTGCCTCTGAAGAGATCTGATTTCCAGTCACCTTTTTCTGAAAATGTTAAAAAAAAAAAAAAAAACCCACAACAGTTTTGTGCTCTGAGCATCCCTCCTAAGGTCTAACAACGGAGTCTCACAACAGGCAGCAGGGTGTCTTGAGGTTTATATGACATGACTAATTCACTGGGCCCTCAGCACTGAAGCCTGAGTGGTGCAGGGTTCAGATTAAATATCAACATGAGTGTAAGAGGAAAAGGAATATACTTTCCTCATTGTTGCAAGCTTTACCTTGACATAAATTTTTTTATTCCTGCAAACATTTACAGATGTGAATAGAACAAATCCCTATGTCCTGGTACCTACATATGTTTTATCATTTTCTCTGAAAATCATGTTTCAGCAGCACACCAAACCCCCTGTTTGAGAAGTCCTGTTTGACAGCAGTTATCTTATGGATACAGTAAATCCTAGAGTCACCATCTTTCTTATAAAGTTAGGATTTCATTTATTGCTGCCTGGCACAGGGGCAAACAGAATCAGAAATAGATCTGGGATACAGTCTGCATTTCTTTTCACCTTAGGCTTTTCTTTGCCAGATCTGTGACACTACTGAAGTCAGTGTAGACTGATTTAAAGCATAAGTTGTGACTGTGCAGGTATTTAAATTAAGTCTATTTTTGGAGAACATCTATGCAGCACTGTTTATAGGAGGTAAATATCCGTTATTTATAATGAGCAGAAAGTATTCGGTTTGTTATTGTTAACATTTCTGTTGATAGTGCTGTAAGAGTAAAGCAAGTAGTTTGAACAGATGGGCAATATGTTTCTGAAAAGTGGGACTGAAGAGTTGTGGTCAGAGTAAAACCAGATTATCTGTATCTTTGCCATTTTGCATATCATTTACTTTAAAAGATTTTTTTTTTTTTTTTTCCCAAGCACCTGTTTAGCTATTAATAATAGGGAACTAAATAGCTCTTCCAGACATCTTATCGTGGATAGCGTTGAATGTAGTTCCATTGGGAAACCCTTTATGAGCTGCAAGAGATCCAGTCAAATAACGTGTTATTTTTATTCATGAGCAAAAAACCAACCTGAACAGGTTCATCATCTTTCTGCAAAGCTGTGAGGGACTTTGGGGCCTCTCTGCAAAACTGCACAGGAAAAGTTGGTTGCAGTGCAATTTTGCAAGTTTAAATGTGATCTCTCTGTCTGGGGCCAGACCTGGAGGCAGGTGCCAGAGAGCCACTTGGCCACCTCCAGTTGTCAGAACTCGCTGGTCCAAGGGATCTGCAACTGTTGTTGGTTTCGTTGCTTGGCAAGGATGCAGGCAGCCATATGCTGGTCTGGAAATGTAACATGCTGTTGCAGGTTTCCCCCAGCCCTTCCCTCAATCTTCTGCTTAAACCTGGTAAGATGGAAGGTTGAAAGGTGAATGTTTTAAAAAGGCACGTCTATTGGCTGCGGTCCCAACTAGAGCAGCAGTATCTATGCTGAAAGCACAAGGCATCAAGAAAAGCAGTGGTAAAGAAAATTTGAACCAATGCTGGGATCATCTTTAAGTCTATAGAGCTTGCACCTACAGTAAAGAGCTTTGATGGCAAGGGAAGCTGCTCATTTTGAAGTAGTAACATAAAGCAGAAAGGAACTTTTGCACCCCCTATATTAATATTTTAGTTAGTGCTGTATTTCTGTAGCTCAGTTTGGCAAGTCATTCATTTTCTCTCATTAATGATTAAGTTTATCTGTGTGATTATTTTGCTCTGTAACTTTTGTGGGATTTTTTTTTTCACTCTGCACCAAAATACATTGTTTTGTTGGGTTTTTAATTTTTTTTCCCCCAGAGAACAAAGAAAAGCCATTTCCTGACCATATGGCTGCTGCAAAGTGGTTTCCCTGGCAACTGTAACCTACAGAACTTCTTAAAACTTTTCCCCTCTGTGGTTCTTTTTTTTTAGGGTTTTTTTGGGTTTTTTTAGATTTCAGGATCTTGTCATCTTCTCCAAAATTGTTACAGCAGGTGGAACAGAGATTAACCATGAAGGCCCTGGAGTGTGCTAGGGTCCTGGTGTATCTTAAAGAGTCTGGATTCATTCGTAGCATTCAAATGTTTTTTTACACTGTAGATGTTTGGCTGAAGTCGCAGAACATATAACAGATTCCTCTCAGAATTTGTGTTGTTTTCTTCACAAACAGTACTGAAAGGTGTCTAGTATGAATCAGAAAAATTAAAGACAACTGTAAAGATGAAACTTTGAGCTGATAGGGCTTCATATGGGCACAAGCATCTTCTTGCTTGCAAGCAGTTGGCTGGATCCCACTCATTCATGGTACAAGACCTGGGACCATCCTACACTCTTCTCATCACCTACTGCTAGTGCCCTACGTTCTCTGCACCTGCACGGAGAAAAGGAGAGGGAAAAGAAAAGCAACTACTGCTTCCCTCCTCATTAGGAAGACATGCCTGTGACTGAAAAACACTAAGCACCCTTTTATTTTGAGGGGGAAAATTATGCAAAATGTAACTTTCTAAAAGACTGACCTTTCTTCTAGGTTCAATGAGAATTTTAAAATCTGCTTCTAACCAATGTGTAAGAGATTATTTATAATAGTAAATAATACCCATATGGATGCATCCTCCCTCCTTTCAAGTAGGCTTGCCGAAAAGTTATGATCTTTGTGGATAAAATAATCTGTCTTGTGCTCCCTTTCTAGTGATATGACTATCGTTTCATTTAGCAGAGTTGGTGAACTGAAAGAGCAGGCCTAATTATTTTCTTTAATCTTGGAGTCACGTTTATTGGCCTTTGGACTCTATAAATGTAGTGAGTAGTGTAAGAAGTAGTTCTTGGTTGCCTCTTTCTAGTACACGCTGTACACCTCTTTCCCACAGTGCTACAAGGTACTGTCCTGCAGCTCTTTTCCACTGTGTTTCTTCCAGACATGCATTCTGCAACTAGTTCCCTAATAAAAACCCCTTGGTTACCCAGTGGAAATTACAAATTTTTCAGACTCTGAAGCAAAGCAAGGAACTGGCAAATGTAAGCACTAAAATCTGTCCCCTTGCCATGTTTCTGATTTCCCAAATAGTGTTAGCGAAGTGTTATTGCCAGGACCCTCATCTAAACTGTGGTGCCTGAATTTCCTGCTTATGGCAAGTTTTGCAGATGAACTCAAGTGGCTTTTATGTTCTGTGTTCCAGATGGAGTTACAGGTTGTGTGTGTTGTGTCTGATAGACATCACACTGATTCTACTGGTATTTTTACATTCTTCTGCATATTGTTTTGGAAGATAATTCATCTTGCAATAATTGAGTTTAAATTGAGCAAATGATAAACATAAGTGCTTTGTAACAAGAGTAAGGAATTCATTTTAAGAATAAATAAGAATTTGTTACAAACCTCTGAAAAGGCAATGAGAAGAGCCAAAGTCCTCTAAAAATGTGAGAACCAAAATGGAAAATTGTGGGGTACAACATGAGAAGAATAAACAGGCATTTGCTACTTTAAAAAATATGCAGTGATATCCTGAACATTGTCTACCTTTTATTTTGGCTCCTGTAGAGAAAAGTAGGAGTGGAAAGATTTCCATGTCTAATACTCTTTTGAGCATGAATACTTGCTACCAGGTGGGCATAGCTCAGGTGCTGCCTGTTCCAGCCCTTCTCTCTTCAAAGGCCAAGCCCAGCCTTGGGGTAACCCTGGTTTCTTCCCTTCAATTACCACCACTCTTTTAAACTGAGAGGGGTTTGAAAGGTGATATGTAGGCAGATAAAATAATTTCTGATGTAACTAAATACCACAGCTTGGTCCTGGACTGCAGACCTGCTGTGGGCAGGGGCGTTCTGTCATGCCAAGCCATCCATTCTCAAAAGAAACTCTGATACCTCCTGGTTTTAGAGGAAGGGGCACAAGAAAAATCCATTTTTCTTTTCACCTTTGCATATGCAGTATTTGCTCTTGAAATTGGAATTTCATTCCTGTGAAATACAGCCTCTACCAATTTCTTCTGTTCATTTAGTCTTTACTATATTTTCCTAGAGAAGAACTAAAAAGATAAGGTGCTTCAGGAAGTGGGTCAGGACTCCTATCTCAAAGCAGTAAGACTATACAATAAGATTGTAGGCAACTGGGAGAAAGAACTATTTTTTTTTTCCTCACTTCCTTAATTTTTGTTTGTAGTACTGCAGTTTTCTTAAAGAGGGCAATTTGGAAACCACCTAAATTAATCAGTAAGCTGTCAAAAAACTCATAAGTTGCTCCATTCAAATACTAATGTTTTTCAATTTCCTATTTTGTTTCCGAATGACATAAAATGAAACAAAAAATCCAGAAATCTTTGCTGTAAAAAAAATCCCACAGGTGCTCTCATCATTAGACAGTAAAACACACAAGACAACAGATGCTGGGTTTGAATTTTTTCTGGATAATAAATGCATTCAGTGTCCCCAAGAAGAAGGTTTTAAAGCACATTTTCTGTGGATCACTGAGTAATTCATCCTCAAACCTTCTGTTTTAGATAGTGTTCTTTTATGTTTTTCCTTTTAACGCTGAAATAAATAGTCATGGTATGCTGCTAAACTAGGCAAAATATTTTAGAAGTAACCAAACTCAGTGTTTAAAGTAATTAATTGCACAGGAATATGAATCATTGCTTCAGCATTTAACCCTTTATACCCTCTTCACAGAATGCTGTTGGGAACAACAGGAGGAGATTTACTCTGGAAAACCTCAAAAGCAGAAACATATGCAAGGGTTTTAGCAACATACTTCATTTAATGGCTGGTGTTTAGAAGTTTGTTCAAGCATTTTGGAGGCCTTTGTCTTCAAATAAAAGACTAGATTACTTCTGGAGCACGGACCAGCTTTTACAGTTATTTCTTCTATCCTTTTGGGATGTGATCCTTTTATCTCTTCCTCAGATCTAAGCTATTTAATGTTTTCTGATGAGTCTATGGGTCATGATTTTTTGCCTTTATCCCTGTGGATGCTATTGCAGAAGTCGGAACTAAATTTAACGGTTTACCCTCTTTAGATGCCAGATGTGGCTGTCATCCTGCTTTTGACTTCTGAGCTAATATAGACTGCTGCTGTCCCAAGAGCTGTAAAGGATCAGCCATCTTATTTAACCTCAGTTATTTAGTATGGAAAAATCTAATCTTCGGGTATAGTTTATTATGGAATTGACTTGCAGCCAACATAAGAAACCACCTACAGAGACACAAAGAAGGGGATTGTGTCGGCCCATATGTTTTTATAGAATGCATTACAGTGAGCTCAAGGAGTTAATTATTCAGGTATCTTCAAATACGAGGCACCTTTACAGAGTTCGTAGGGAGCGAAACTACTGGATGAGTCTCTTTGGCAATAATCTGTTGACATCAAGTGGTCAGAGTAGGGGCTTGCAGAAGTCTCTGGTGGCCTGAAAATACGTGATACTGTGGGATTGTTGTGGAGCAAGTGATTAGTTGGCCATGGGAGAAAAGCTGCTAGAGAGAACAGGACAGACTCTGTATGCTCAGCAACTTTTTATTTGCACTCTAGAAAAAGGCAAGAGGGGAGAGCAACTCTGACCACCAAGGAGAATGTAACAGGCTTTCAGTGCATTTTTGCATTTGTAAAATATCTATGTATCTCTTGCATTGTTGTGAAACTAGGGGTTTTTTTAGTCATGATGGCTTGAGAGTAATTTCTCATTTATCTGTTAATGGCTTCTAGATGAGATTCACAAACATTAAATTTCTTCGAACTCAATTCATTTAGGAAGGAAAAAGAAAAACCTAAGCTGCTTCCAGGAGCTGTCAAGCTTGTTGAATGATATACTCAACACAAGAGTGTTCTGGAAAAATTGGCTGAAATTATCAGTCCTGAAACTTTGCTTGTTTATGGCAAGTTGTAAAGGTATTTTTGAAAATATCAGTATTTCTTATCTGTAGAGAACAAGTTCTTATGAAGAAAGTTGAAAAATAAATATATTGCAGCTTGGACCATACAAGCATGTAGTTATATCTTCTGTAGAAAGTCATAGAACAGTTCCTATGTGACTTTTCTTGTTGTCTGCATAATGCAGGCTGTATAGCATGTTTTATTATTAATTCAAACTATTTTTCAGAGAAAATATATTTTCAGGTTCTGTTAATATGTGTCTATCTTAGGTGGCTCATTGCTATCATTTTAAATTTGTTTTCTCATGTTTGAGGATGTCTTATTCCCTCTTTTGCCATTATTTATGGACTCTGATCTGAATCACTGTTTGACCATGCAAGATTTCTGGTGTTCATTGTTGCTTAGTCTAAAACAAGAGGTTATTGCTCAGTGTGAAATTAACTGTGGAGCTCTTTGCCTCATGGTGTGGTGGCTATTAAAAGTATTCCTCCATTCGTTGAGGGATCGGGCAGATATGGGCATGATTCTTTAATACAAGGACACTACTCAGCTCAAAAGTGCTCACATTAAGTATCTCCAGATACTAGAAGAGGGGAAGCATCTCTTGTTTGGCTCTTTCTATCTCTTGAAAAAACATCCTTAGAGCTGAGCTAGCATAGCTATTTTCTATCTGTATCTTTATGATCATTGAATTTTGAAAAAAATCCCTATATTAATTTTTAAACTTTTTCCTCTATTATTGCTTACCCTTAAGGCCTTTGGATTTTTAATTTTTTTAATTTTTAATTTTTTTAATTATTGCTTTCCTAACAAGGGAAGGGCAGGGCTTTGCAGAATTTGAGCACGTGACTTGAGATACAGATTCAGTGTAAGGTTTTAGCTTTCTTTTATCTTATCATCAAAGCATTGCCTTTACCTCCTCCTCAGAAAAGGAAGAAAACAAAGAAAATGTGTGAAAGAGGGATGTAAGCTTTGATGCGGGGCTGACTGGCCAAACTGGCCAGAGGCACTATTGCAGTAGGTTACCAGGGGTGAGGAAAAGCCTCAAATCCAGGCAAGATCACCAACCGAGCAGAACTGCTCTCAGCTGCCAAAGCTTAGGAAAAGGCATTGCACAAAGCACTCAATCTACTTCTATAAATGACATGGCTCCAAACTGTTGAGAGCATTTGACAGTAGTTTTAAAGCCAGAAAAAGACTACCTTGGTCAAGAAAGCACTGACCCAACACCTTGGTTTCTATGATAAAAAGATTAGTATAGGCTTATTTACTTTGTTAGGTACTTATCACAGTAATCTAGAGGCTGTCCTGGTTGCCTAAAAAGAGATTGCAATCTTAAGAGGTGGCTTCTGCAGCTATAGAGATTGGAGAGATGCAGTGAGCAAAAGTGTGCTGCTTGGGGGTACTCTTAAGCACAAGAGCAAAAATTCAGATTCTTTGGCAAAAAAAGTTCTGCTTTTACAATGGCAAATGTCTATCTTAATGGCAAGCCTCAGTCCACTCTTCAACTGCTACTGAAACTAGATTTTTAAAAAGATGGAAAAAGACTTCTGTCTAGATGGAGCTGTGATATTTGTGTTCTTTGTTAGCTGTTGCTTACCAGAAACTGTCAGTGCAGAGGGCAGGGTGTGCCTCTGATATCCTAGACCAGGCTGGGACATTCAACAGCAAGGCCAAGATGCTCGGATTCAGTATTAATGGATTGTATCTACAGGGAGAAGTCTGTTATGCATGAAGTCACATGTTACACCTCATTTTCAGTTACGTTATACGTTCTACTAGTTGTAATATTTTATTGTGGACATGAATCCAGAAATCATGAATACAAATTCCAACATTGAAGCAGAAACAAATGCGTGTGAAACGGGAGGTGGTATGTCTCCTTGGTTTCATTATTTGGCTTGAAAGTCTCAACACCTACAAGAGAGGAAATTCCAAATGCTATTTGGTATTTGCTAGAATTCTTTCTCCAGCTGCTTTCACTAATGGAAAATTCAGATGTTACAGCTTGAAAGTGGGAAAAGTGGAGGGAATTTGCAGCTTTATTCTTCAAAGTGCAGCTCATGATTCTATGTAAAAGTCAACTATGATCACCTCATCTCTTCCTTTAGGCAGCAACTTAACATCGATCCCTCTAGTGCTGTGCTATTGAAAAACTGTGATGAAGAAAAATTGAAAACAACTGCCAAATATTTTATCCCCTTTCACCATAGTAAAGCTGTGTACCTTCTGTATTTGATCCAAAGTCTTCTTTCTGCCTATACTGCTACATATAGACTAAGAGCAAGGGTTCAGAGAATGTCTTTATAATTTCAAAGAAATTGATATTATGTTTGCAGAGAGGAATTTGAATGTGCAAAATGAAGTGATTCTCTATGTGCTACAGTGCAGAACTGCTTGGTTGTGTGTTTTTTTTTAAAACCTCAATCTTTTGAGATCTCAAGCTTCTAGTGGAAGGTTAAGATGGCATTTGAGCATACTTAGCCTTCAGGATGAAAGATTTAAAAACCAAAATGGAAGAAGCGGGTAATTTTGTAATGAGTTTCCTGCATCCATCATTTAATGGAATCACTGTTCAATAAAATCCATTCCTTATGCTTTGTGCTCAGGGATTAAGCCAATATTAAGGATATGGTAACTCTATCTGAGAGAAACTCTTGAGTTTAACTGTGGTGGTGAAATCGAGCTTTTCAAAAAAATTGTTAAATGGCCCTTGACTAAACGAGGCTGATTCAACTGGGTGAAATTTAATTTTTGTGTCAGTTGGCAGAATATCAACAAGCTAGAAGCCTTCTCTACTGCAGCAACTTTTGGCAGAGGAGTCCTGCAGAAAGGGAAGGATGAAGGATTCTGGTCTCTGTGTGGTTCAGTAGCATTTGTAGAACTGTTCTTGTAGGAGAGGTCTGTAACCCTATGGAGATATGCTGACCCTCTCTTTGTTGGGCAACATAGAATTATGCAGGGCAAGCATCCTTACTGAAGAAATTATAAGAAGCCACAGAATATTTTAGTGATTGGAGGAACTGAAGCAATATGAAGTGAGGGAGTGGGGAACATTTGGTCCCTTGACACAGAGCAGATACACACTACTTCTCACAGCGAGACCCACAGGCTGGTCTCTGTAACTGTCAGTGACACAAAGGAACACAGGATAAAACAAAACCTACACAGGATAAAAGCTGGAGGCCTGCAGCATATATAAGTGCATTGTTTTGACCAAATTGAAATGGAAACCCTTGTGCCTATTGTAGCTGTCATTTTTTCCACAAGTAATAGTTAAAATAGGTAGTGTCAGTGTGCGGCAGATTGTAACACAACACAACTTTGATTTTTAACTTTCTTAATTGTTTTAGGAAAATATCCTGATTGTGGTATAATTAAAATAGGAATTCTGTTTCTCTGCCATCGTTTACTTCTACAGTGGCTCCACATCTTAATAATCTAAAACATTATATTCCATTAAGAAAATTTTCTGTGATAAGTTTAAAATGTGACTTGAAAGCAGGATGAAAAGGCAGAGATGTAATACAAAGTGAATTTAAGGAAAAATAAATAATAAAAAAAGAGAATGATTTCCTGTCTCACCATCCTTTTTATTTGTTGCCAGCCTCTTTGTCAGTTTGTCACCACAGATAATGTTTTATCCTTTTCCATTTACTCACATATTTAAATTGATCGATATTTGTATTGTGCTTGCTGGCATCATCTTATCATTTGTAGGCTTACAGAAGTGTAAGTTCCATTTCTGTATATTGATCTTTACCCTGCTCTGAAAGGCAGATATAAGTTGTTCTGTCTGCCAAGGCTGACCTTTAACGTAATTTAAATATCATCTCTGAAAACTGATGGCAACATAGGGGAAAAAGAAAGCAGGAGGTGTTTTTGCTGTTTGCGTGTTTCAAAGAAATGCCAGTGTCCCACTGTGGAAGAGGCAGCATGGTAGAGAAGAGACAGCATAAAGCTGTTGTACGAGAAATCAGAGCCTCCCCTCTGTATCAGACTTTGCCTTCAGCATGTAGATGGTATTTATTCTGATTGAAAGTTTCCCATAAGAAAGAACCCCAACATGCCCAACTAGTCCCATCAATCCTACTTGCTGGTTTTTTTTCCCTCCACCTTCAGTTTTCTAATTTAAACTATTCATTGCTACATATTTTTTCCTACTGTGCAATGCAGTGCATTGAAAGTTGTGCACAGACTGTGATATTCAGTTTGTGGTATTTTTTCTTCTCTTCACCTTATATGGCAACCTTTTCTCAATTGTAAAGTTTGTCACACAAAACCCAATCCTGCATGTTAAGACAATTAATATTCTTGTGGTTGCCTTTTAGGCAACCAAGTGAGTGAGGACCTCATTTGAGATCCTGTTTGGAATATGATTTATCTAGAAGTGTAGGTGTAACTTACTTTAGATTACTCTCATTGAGGAAATAAAATTTAAAAAAAATTATGTTCTTTGTCATGCATTTTTCCTTAAAGATTTCTTTGACTCCAGTGTCCCCTGCAGTTTCTCAACTAACATCCAAAAATACCTCAGAAAATGAAGATAAGTGAGGTACTTCATATCCATTTTTAGCTTCTTCCAGCAAACGTTCACTTAGCTGAGTTAACGAACAGCTCGGCAGCCACACGAGACTTGTTTATGTTGTTATGGGCTGTCTGTGTAATTGCTTCCAGAGCCAACTGAAACCTAAAGAAAAAATTTGCCAAGCTGCAGCTGGAGTACTGCAAACAATCCATGACACTTGGTGCAAGTTTAAATTAACATATGTTATAGCAGGCAACAAGGAAGCAGCTGGGAAATATGACAGCTGTTATCCATAAATAATGTTACATTATCAGCACCTATGTTTATATGGAATTTTATTGGGTAAAGATGCAAATAAGTGTTTCATTGCTTGACAACGTGCCTGCACTGTAGGGAGAACCCTGGCTATCTTCAGGGATGTACTCTATCACTGCTTGCTGTACAAACAGCCTCAGGTCCTCACAAGTTGACATCTAAAAAACCAAAGTTTATAAGCAGTGATTGAAGCTCAGCTTTTAAGCAGTGAAGTGCTACCAGAGTTTCAGAAAGACACAAGAGGGTTGAAATTATCTCTTTGTTCTCCAGAGTTTATGTTGTTTGACTCCACATTGGTGTATGATTGGTTTTTTGGAAGAGCCATCTAAAATTGGGACGAAAACACTTGTTAATCTTCAGACAGAATATCTTCTAGTTATTGGTACTAAGTAGTATTTTTTTGTGGTTCCTTCTTCCTGACACAGCAAGATACAAGCAATTTTCCTTACAATATCTGTTACATATATAACAGCAAATTCACTCCTAAGATAATTCTACTAACTAAGGAAAAGAAACATCTTTGTGCTTCAGAATTTAATCTTTCTGGTTTTTATTTCAACTTATCCCTGGACATAGTGGTGGCAAGCTTAAGCGTAGTAAGAAAAGTGAATAGGTCCCCCAACATTGAACTAGGGCACGATATCTTGTCGTGGATTCTCAGTTACTTGGAAATCCTTTGGTTTAGACAATACATGAATACATACAGCAGTAATGGTATTAAATAATAATGGTAGAGCATAATACTTTTAGTATAGACAAGTAGGATTCTTTAAGACTTATTTCTTACATTTTGAGCATTTTTGTTTAAGCTTTGAAATAAAAATAACAGTGGGTACTTGGTTCAAACAGGAGAAACTGGCAACGGAATGTTCAGAGTTCAAGTTAAAAATATCAGCAAGATGTTAGACTCAAGATCTGACTATTCAAATCTGTCTGCTGATTACAGTTAATAAATTAATTTAATCTTTGTTAATAGATGTGTGTCTAAAATAAGAATGGTTTGTGACTACTGTTGTCTCTTTTTACAGTCAGCATTACCTTAATGCAAACATTTGATATGACTTTCTTCCAAGTTTTGTAGCTAACATCTATTCAGTTTAAAAAGAAAATAATCTCTTGGGCAACTATTTAAATAATAATTGATCTTTCCCAAAAGTGATCAGACTTGTAGAAGGACAGCAGGGGGAAAACTTCTGTTGCATCAGTTGTCCAGTGGGTATTTTTTACTAGAGTGTGGAGATAAGTACTGCCTTTATAAATATTTATCCTGGAATTTTAGCATCTAGAGAAAGAGAGTTGACAATCTTACTTGGGAAAATAGTAGTTTCTTTGTAAAGCTAGATAGTAATTTATGCATTGTAAATACAAAGGCTTGTATTGGCAACTGCTTATGCTGAGGAAAATATTCACTGGGAATATATGGAGCTTAAAAACAAACAAATGAAAAAGGGTCTTTTTATCATCAGCATACTTGGCATATTGCTTTTAAATAGCTCTGTAATACAGATAGAAGATACATTAAGAGACCTATTTAATTCAGGCACTTTGCCAAGAATAGGCAATGATGTTGTTTACAGTTTATTAATACTGAATAAAGTGAAATTACATTCAATTTTAGCATCTGGAGAAAACATGGCTTACTGAAAGGTCAGACAATTGAAAGTCTGCCCAGGTTCTGCAAAAGGCAGAAGCTGAGGGGTCTGATCAGGACAACCACAGTAAAAGTACCAGCAGAGAATCAAACTGAAAGGAATCTGATCCGAAATGTTTATTCCCTCTCAAATTGCTGTATCACGTTCCTTGTAATACAAATTATTATGTATGCTGACTCTCTTTAAACTGAGCAAAGGCTATGTAAGAGTAAGTGGAAGCTGGAAAAAATAACTAAACCTTTAAAACAAAAATTGGTGTACCTCTCCCAAAATTTCTTACAGGTAATTTGCCATGCCTAGGGCTAAGAAAGGTGAGGAACCATTTAAAGTAACCAATTCATAGCAGCAATGAGATAGATTTGCAAAGCTGTAGCAAGTTGCTACAGTTACTGGGGAGGAACAAAATGGGTCATTCATCGTTGGACAGGTTTTCTCTACTGATGATATTTCTTTTCACTGTGCAGTGAAAACCCGTTACCACTCATTCACCCATCCTCACAGTCTTTGAACATGTTCTGGAAAAGCTGACAGTTTGAGTGGGTATATCTGGAATACAAAACATCCAGAATAATCTATCACCTTTCCCTTTCTTTTTTTTTTTTTTTTCCCTCTTAAGAAGTCCCTTGGTGTCCTGGTAGCAAGAAGCAATAAACTCTAATTAAATAACACTCTCATTTGTTGACAGAAGTCTTCCCACACTGCTTTGTCCCAGAGAACCTTAAAAACAACAAAAAATCCTTGAGGATTTTCTATGGCAATTGGGAAAAAACACAACTCTGCATGTGTTCTAAGTAGTCTCCATCTGGGGGGGGGAAGCAATGGTGTGTTAAAAGTGTGGAAGTGAAGTCAACACTGTAATATCTGTAAATAAATACAGTATTAGTAATGTCAGTTTAAGCCCTGATAATAAAGATAAGCCCTGATAAAGATTTTTGGACTAAGACTTAAGTTGTCCTGCCACTCTCTGTGAGGATGTTTTTAGCTGAAAGAGATTCTCATTTAAAATCTAAAGTTCCTACTTTCTTTTATTTGAAATTTTGTTGATATTTCAGCTTATTACCATGTACTTCCAAGGCAAATGTAGCACTGTTATTCTAAAGTTTAAGTTCAGGAAGAGAAGAGAAATAATTAACAATCTAATGACAGAATTTCTTGAATCAAAGATCATGAATTGAGAATCTTGAGAGAGATTTTTAGCTTCCACTCACATTGATGTCAAACTTTCCTTGTCTCAGTTCTCATACCCTATTTCTAGTAGGAATCTGATGGTAAAATGTCTTTGCTTTCCTGACCTGTGGGACTCTTTGATGGCTGCAGTGACTCTGCTGACTCTAAACAAAATTTAAAAGCAAAACCAACAAAAAATATGAAATATTTGTCCAGAAAGAAATCTGCATGAAGCAGTTAAGAACAGCTGAAAAGGTACAGTGTGTAGCTGAATCTGGAACTTGTTCACAGAGCAGTAGATACATGCCCATAGTTGTCTTCCAACTAGAATAAACAGGGATGTACAGTAGTAGGCTGTTCTGAGAAATAAATTGGCATTGCTCTGGGCTGTAGAGAGAGTTAAAGGAGTACCCACTAGTGAAGCTATAGGGCAGTGTTATTTTTGACTGTGCAACCCAAATAAATATTCCATTTTACTTTCTTTTCTTTTTTTTTTTTTTCGGAGATTCCAGCAGTCTAAAAGTCTCAATATCACACAAATACTCATAGCTTTGTCTGTTCTATGAATGCTTGTACAGTCTGCAAACACTGTGAGCCCGTTCCACACACACACGAGCCTGCACTTTCGTCCTGCCTTAGATTTCCCCCACTTAACTTCTGTTTCTCCATGTTCTGATTTTCAATGTGGGGTAATATCACTGAATTAGAGACCATGTAAAAGAATGTACTCCAAAACGGTCTGCATTTATTTCTAAATGAGAAGAGGTGGAGTACTTATTCCTCTTCTCTAGAGCAACAAAAAGGATGTAAACATTTTGGTAATAATTAACCTGATGGTGAATGCAAAGTAGCAATCAAATTGTTTATTCAGCATTATTGTATAATGCAAAAGTAGTCTTCTAGACAAACAGAAATCAAGGACATAATTTGTATATCTAGCAGCACATTACACACTTATTACTCTCAGATCCTCAGGCATTTCAGAAGAGCCTAAGTCCTTATTGCTGTGCAAAGTACTTGTCGCAGGGAAGTGTGAAAAACAGAGAAAATATTTAGGATGGTACAAAAACCTATTGCTACTAAAATCTGCCCAAATGTGAGTAAATGCGACCTTTAGAGTGTTAAGCTTTAAAATATTTGACATAGGGATTTGTAAGCAACTTGTAGTAGGTAATGATGAGAATGCATTTGGTTTCGTAACATGAACCTCCAGGGTGTTTTAGGTGGAAAAGAGCATGTTGTCAGTTGGCAACACTGGTCAGTAGGAAATAGCTACTGAAACTGAGGGAAAACCTTCCCTGTCCAGGAAAATCCTTCACGATAGGATTAGGAATATAGTTTAGGAAGGATGGAGTCCCTGCCAGTTCAGACTGGCTGTAGAAAGGAGTTACTAGGAAACGGTCTTTCTGATGCTCTTGACTTCTGTTTCCTAAAGGCTACAGAATGATGACCATGAGGATTTAGACAGAATACACTGATGCTTGCAAAGGAAAACCAGACATGGGCTGGGAAATTAGAGGCTATCTGCAACCATTTAACTTTATTAATTAGAGGTGTCATGGACTGAGGAAAAAATTGTATAGCATAATAATATGGTTGATGGTGAGCATGGAGACCGCTGTGCTGATTATAAAACTGTTGGCATAATGATAAATATGAACAAATGTTATAACTGAATTTTTCTGCCAAAGCACATAACTGTATGATTAGTGGAAATGTATTTTGAAGTTTAAAGAAAATTAATAACCATAAGAAAAAGTAGTCAATGGAAAATAAAATTTTTTAAAAAGTCTTTTAGAAGATAAATTAATTGCTGCTGGCTACTAAAGAGGATGTAAGTATGTGAACCGTGAAGTGAAGAGGAAGGTTTTTCTTGCTGTGCTGTAACCTGTAGGTAGTGAAATCTCCAGTCTGAAGGTTATGTTGCTTGTCGTGCCCTAATTCACAGTGCTTATTTCTGCTGGTTTTTTTTGTTCTTGGGTCTGACTAGACCATTATATCATCTACAAAGAGTGTCTTTTTTTTCCACAGACTTTGAATGAAAACTGACAGACCCAAGAATTCCAGCAGATTAAAAGTCTTTTGTTCTCCTTTAAAACTCTTTCACAAATGAGCAAATTATGCAGTACTGCCTTGGATGGATGCTTACCAGCTGTACTCTTAGGATATTGGCTCTCTAGCTTTTAACTGTGTGTAAACAAAAGGTGAGTAAATGCTACCATTTGCTCACATATGCATATATATTCCAAGGCTGACATACATCTTGAATTGAATGTATTACTAAATACTGACATATTCTACTTTGCCACACAGCTGTATTCTGCAAGTAGTTTTTTAAAAAGTATATGGCAGGTCTCTATCCATAATTGATTCATCTAAGCATCTATTACCATATATAGTTAACAAACTTTAACTGATTAAGTAATTAACTAAATTAGAAGAGTGTAGCTTCCCAAAAAAACAAATGCCAAATCTTTCAGCCTATCCCACTCACCTACCCAAAAAACTAAATAAATAATAAGGTAAGG